>JAZKJV010000679.1:412672-455215 GCA_037367405.1 Ottelia alismoides
GCTTAGCTCTAGTTTTAATAAGGGAGGGAGCATATAAGTTACATGCTTGTAGGAAGCATACTCCTTTTTCCCATATGTATATGCATTATGTCAAAAAATATATAATGGACATGATGGTGAATCAGATATGTAAGTAACCATATCCTTTTGTATATTGTAGTTGGTATGAGGGATACCCATATGAGACATTCAATATATTTATTTCATAAAAGTTATATTAGGTATGTTTACATATACACATATACCGATAAATATATTTACAAATACCAAAGTGGCATCTGTATCCACAACAACAACAACAAAGCCTTTTCCCACAATTAAGTAGGGTCGGCTACATGGATTCTTCGCCTCCATTCAGATCTATCTTGGGTCAATCTCGGACTTATATCCAAAAAACTAAGATCCCTTCGTATAGTCTCTTTCCAACACTTCTTGGGCCGTCCTCACCCTCTCTTAGCCGGCTCAACATCCCAACACTCGCATCTCCTAACCGGTGCATCAGTTGACCTTCTTTGCAAATGACCAAACCATCTTAAGCGGTTTTCTCGCATCTTATCCTCGATCGGGGCTACACCAACTTTCTTTCTAATTGCATCATTCTGAATCCGATCTTTACGTGTATGTCCACACATCCATCTTAGCATTTTCATTTCTGCTACAGCCATTCTCTGCACATGTCTATGGTTCACAGGCCAACATTCAGAACCATAAAGCATAGCAGGTCTCACGGCTGCTTTGTAAAACTTTCCTTTAATTTTTAAAGGAATTTTCTTATCACAAAGAACAGCGGAGGCTCCTCTCCACTTTAGCCAGCCTGCATTTATTCTATTAGTAACATCTCCATCAATTTCCCCATATTGTTGCAAAATAGATCCCCGATATCTAAAAGAATCTCTCTTCTGAATGTTATCGTTACCAATCTTCACCTCGATTCCTTCACCATTGCTTCCATCAAAGGTGCATTCCATATATTCCGTCTTAGCCCTACTTATACGAAAACCTTTAGTCTCCAATGCATGTCTCCAAACCTCAAGCTTCTCATTTACTCCATCTCTAGTCTCATCAATCAACACAATATCATCAGCAAATAACATACACCAAGGTAACTCATCCTGAATGTGACTTGTCAACTCGTCCATAATCAAAGTAAAAAGAAATGGACTCAAAGCTGAACCTTGATGTAAACCAATGTTGATATCAAAATAGCCAGTCTTCCCCGTCGGGGTCCTTACACAAGATAAAGCCCTATCATACATATCCTTTATGAGATTAATGTATAGGACAGGTATTTGTCTCTTCTCCAAAACTCTCCATAGTATCTCTCGTGGGACGAAATCATAAGCCTTCTCCAAATCAATAAAGATCATATGGATATTCTTCCTTTTAGCTCTATAAATCTCCATTGTTCTCCTCAGCAAATGGATGGCTTCAATAGTTGAGCGACCTGGCATGAATCCGAATTGGTTTTCTTTTACTTGGGAAACTTGCCTCAACCTTCTTTCGATCACACGTTCCCAAATTTTCATAGTGTGACTCATCAGCTTGATACCTCTGTAATTTGAACAATTTTGAATGTCTCCTTTGTTCTTATAAAGGGGCACCACGATACTCCTCCTCTAATCTTCAGACATTTTCTTGCTTCGCCAAATAACATTGAATAGATTCGTAAGCCAAGTCAAACCACACTCACCTAAAACTTTCCATACTTCTACATGGATGTCATCCGGTCCAACACCTTTCCCAGGTCTCATAACCTTCAAAGCCTCCTCTACTTCTTTTCTTTGTATTCGTCTATAGCATGCACGATTCAAGTAACTTTCACTACTAACTAGATCACCCAAAGTGATCTCTCTACTTCCTTCTCCAATGAAAAGTTTATGGAAGTACTGCTCCCATCTAGTCTCTATATCCTTCTGAGTAACAAGCACGTGACCTTCCTCGTCCTTAATGCATCTCACTTGAGAAAGGTCTTTGGTCTTTCTTTCTCTTGCTTTGGCTAACCTGAATATATCCTTCTGGCCTTCCTTAGAGTTGAGATTTTTATACAAAACCTCATAAGCTTTTGACTTAGCTTCGCTTACAGCCTTCTTTGCTTCCTTCTTCGCTATTTTATAGTCTGTGATAGTTTCCTCTGTTCTATCCTTAGACATAGCTTTAAAGCAAACTCTTTTAATTTTTAGCTTCTCTTGCACCCCTTCACTCCACCACCAAGCCTCCTTTTGACCCGGAGCTCCTCCTTTTGACTCGCCTAGCATCTCTTTGGCTACCTTTCGAATACAAGATGCTACTGCCTCCCACATCTCGTTTGCACTACCGCTACAATCCCAAGATAAGTCTTCTAAAACCTTCTCCCTGAAGCTTGATTGCTTCAGCGGAAGATTCCACCACCTAGTTCTAGTGATCTTAGGAACCTTCCTTTTCTTTACCAGCCCTTTTATTTGTAAATCCAAGACTAACAAGCGATGTTGGGTTGTCAAACTCTCTCCAGGGATTACTTTGCAATTTTTGCAACACAACCGATCTATTCTCCTCAACGCAAAGTAATCTATCTGTGTTCTAGTTGAGCCACTCTTATAAGTAATTAAATGCTCCTCCCTCTTCTTGAAAAGAGTGTTCGCTATGAAAAGATCATATGCAGTTACAAAATCCAGAATGACTTTTCCCTCTTCGTTTCTATCCCCAAAACCATGTCCTCCATGCACACTTGCATACCCTGAAACATCTTTTCCCACATGTCCATTAAGATCTCTACCTATGCAAACCATCTCTCTTTGTGGGATTCCTTGTAAAATCTTATCCAGATCCTCCCAAAAAGCTTGTTTAGTCCTTTCTTCTAAACCAATTTGCGGTGCATAAACTGAGATGATATTCAGAATTTCTTCTTCAAGCACCAACTTTAACAAAATAATCCGATCCCCAAATCTTTGCACCTCAACCACACAATCCTTCAAATCTTTATGAACAACCACTCAACACCGTTTCTGCCCTTATCTTTACCTAAATACCAAAGTTTAAAGCATGTCTTCTCGATCTCCCTTGCTTTCTCTCCAACCCATTTAGTCTCTTGAAGACAAAATATATGAAACTTCCTTCTTTCCATTGTATCCACTATCTCCATCAATTTTCCAGTTAAAGTACCGATATTCCAACTACCAATCCGTAACTTCCTTTGCAATCTTTTTTGGACTAACTTCTTTACTCGCATGCGTCCATTATGCGAGAACCCTTGCAAATTTTGGACTGCATCCGGGCGGTGATGCAGCGGAACTAGCTTATTTACCCGCATGCGTTCCTCATGCGAGAACCCTTGTAAATTTTGAACTACATCCAGGCTGCGATGTAGCGGCCCTTGCCAATTTTTCATTGCATTCGGGCGATGCAACGCGTCGCAAGTAGGGAACGCCCCAACGAAATCTGTATGTTTGCTTAAATCCATGTTTAAAAGATCCGAACGGTTTCGAGATAAATTCATAAATAGTGTTCTTAGAAGAACTTTAAGAACACTATTTACGAATTTATCTCTTCTGCGCTGGCTGTCGGCTACCTAACGCACAACCCTCCTCATTTACCCGGGCTTGGGACCGGCCATGGCTGAGTTCATATCCATTTTGAAATAAATGCAGATTTTGAAATATGCATAAAACATATATGGAAGTGGTTCATATACATATATATCTGTAGAGATATGTTTATGTTACGTTATAGTGAGAGAAAGGGTAAATCAAGAAATAAGACGACAACACAGTTATGGAAATTTTGATGTACCACCTCCACAGCCTCCTGGTTCCGTTGATGGTTTTCAAATGTATGGATTGACATCCCCAACTATTGTCCATGTGCCATAATCATACACCTTTACCATTTCTTTGGAACATATTTACCATTTGTCATGGTTTTATGAAATTTGTCGTGATTGTACGGAATTTTATATTTGGGCAATTTACAGTGCTTAGCTCTAGTTTTAAGGGAGGGAGCATGTAAGTTACATGCTTCTAGGAAGCATACTCCTTTTTCCCATATGTATGTGCATTATGTCAAAAAATATATAATGGACATGATGGTGAATCAGATATGTAAGTAACCATATCCTTTTGTATATTGTAGTTGGTATGAGGGATACCCATATGAGACATTCAATATATTTATTTCATAAAAGTTATATTATGTATGTTTACATATACACATATACCGATAAATATATTTACGAATACCAAAGTGGCATCTGTATCCATTTTGAAATAAATGCAGATTTTGAAATATGCATAAAACATATATGGAAGTGGTCCATATACATATATATCTGTAGAGATATGTTTATGTTACGTTATTTATTTCATGTTTCCTGTAATGTTTCTTAATTCCCTTTACTTATGAATGCCTTATGCAATTTACCCATATGCTACTCTCCTGTATAAGAGAGCTTAGGGTTCGTGGAATAAACATCTTTTACGTTTTTTTTTTGACGCTCAGGTGTGCGATTTTACGTTTTTCCCAACATGATATCAGAGCGACGGTCCTAAACCGGAGCTCTGAAACCCTAACCTTAAGCCCCTCCCTCTCCCTCTCCTCTCCTCTCCACGCTCGCCGCCGCCGCCGTCGCCCCTTGCTGCCGACCGAGCCCCGGTCGTCGTCGCCTGCCACCTCTCCGCGTGGGCTCTGCTTTCCCCGCCTGGGCCTCCAACGCCTTGCCCGGGCCCCCGCTGCCTAGTCGAGCTCCCGAAGCCCCTCCTCAGCTCTTACAACCCCGCCAGGGCACCTGCAACCACCGTCTGGGCCACCTCATCCCTTGCCTAGGTCCTTGCATTCTACACGGGCTGACCACTTCTTCTAAGGCCGTCGTCATCGAGGTCCTCCGTATTTGATGAGATTGGTTGCATGAGTCTACACATGTCAGAAAGCAAGGTCGAGGTTCCCTCCATAGGCGCATTCAGAGGTCCGACGCCTATAGTAAAGATGGATGGGTCAAACTATGAACTGTGGGCTATGTGCCTCCAACGTGGCGAGTATGGCTACCATTTTGGATCTCTTCAGCGAGATATCGGGGCTCCTCATCAACCGTTCTAAATCCAGGCTTGTACCTTTCTATACTCCGTTGGCGGAGGTCGGGGAGTGCGCGCGGCTTCTGGGTTGCCCTTCGGGCGACCTCCCTTTGGATTATCTAGGCCTGCCTTTGACGGTGGGTCGCGCTCGCATCCGTGATTGGCGGACGGTGGTGGAAAAGATGGAGGCTCGGTTGGCCGGGTGATGCAGCGTGACCCCAAATTATGGGGCCACATTTATTATTAGATAATTATCAATTTTATTTACGTTTTTTTGGTCTAATTGAATAATTGAGATCGCCTGTGATCTCAACGTTGATTTCGTAGAATTTAATTATAATTGTTGGTCAATTAAATAATTAGAGTCCAATTAAGTTAGTTAGAGGTCAATTAGGGTTAAATTAGTTGTAATTTGATTATTTACTATTTTTGTAAACCCTCTCTCCTATATAAAGAGAGGGTAGTCCATCAGTTTTAGGGAGTCAGTTATGAATTAAAATTTGAGTTGATCTCATTTTATCCCTCTCCTTCTCCCTTCTCCCTCCACGCGATCTCCGCGGTCTCCTTCCTCCATCCCTCGTTACCGACGAGTATTTCTTCTTCTCAATCTCTCTCTTTCTCCACCGATATTCCACCGCCTACTTATTTTATTTTTATCGTCGACGCCGGAATCTGTTTGCATCATTTGGTATCAGAGCATGGCATTTAGATCGTCCTCACGATCTAACGATCCGCCCCGGCGTCCGCACCGACACCATCATTCATCCGAACGAAGACGGCAAGCCAATGAAGCCTACGACAAGGAAACGAAGCGCATGTTATGTGATTTGCAGAACAACTTCCGATCCATGGCATCAATGTTTCGGGACTTCACGGCCAACCTTGAGGCCTACCGCGACGCCCAATCGAAGCCGTCAACCGTCGAAGGCGTTGCCGCAAGTTTTGACGAAGAAAACATCGCCGACGAGGACGAATCGGGCGCTGTCCCGGAGCGCCCAGATCTGAATCTGCCAACAACGGCGGCCCCAAGCGCAGCCCCAGCCACTCCGGCGGCTCCCTGGGACGCCCTGACCATTGCCGCCCCACCAGCGGTCCCTCCTGCAGTTCCGGCAACCCCATATTCCCCCACGGTGGAGCCACCCTCCCCGCAAACCTCCCTCGTCCTAACCTCATCTCCAATCCCGCCGCCCTCTTCCCTTTCTCTCCCGTGTTTCCCTTCTAACCCATCTCGCCTCACCCTCCCCACCGCCCTGGCTCGCCCCGCAACCCTCTCCTCTCCCTCGCGCCACCTCGCCCAACATCCCTCCTTCCCTCCAGATGCTCCTCCACGCCGCCTCAGGCCCCTCCCAGCGCCGCCTCGCCACTCTCCCGATTCCACGCCCCCCCCAGCATTCCCATCGCCACCACCCTCCTTCTTCCCTTCCCAGAATCGCCCCACCCCCTCGTGACGATCCCTCCAGAGCCGCCTCGCCAAAACCTCCGCCTCTCCAGTCGACGCCACAACCACCAACACCGACCCGCCATCTCCAGACCGCGCGCGGTCTTGACCGTGTCCCTACGCCTCTCCGACGCCACAGCAACCAACCACGCGCCTCCTCCAGTGGTTGGCAACGCCACAGCGCCTCCAACATTCAACCAGTGCCGCCGACTCACCGCCGCCGCCAGCAAGTCGGAGAAACGATGCCGCCCTCCCGCGCCTAAAAAGAAGGCCCCAACCCTAACAAGACCGAGATTGACGGTACCCAAATCCCTGGAAAAGGGGGATTGGAAATCAAGTGGGAAAAATTGCAAAGAAAAATTCCTCAAAACCCATATTTGCAGAAAGGTCCAAAACCATAGAAATGTGAGGCAAATTGAGGGGGTACGAAAATTGCAGGGACGCCCCCCAATTGGAAAAAATTACAAACGTAACGCGGAAAATGATCGCCTTAAGGGAAAGTGAAGCCCAATTCAAGGATGATTTCTCCAACGATCCACCTACATCACGCTCGTCAGGAGCCGAATTTTGAAAGCGGTGGAGAGTTGATGCAGCGTGACCCCAAATTATGGGGCCACATTTATTTAATTAGATAATTATCAATTTTATTTACGTTTTTTAGGTCTAATTGAATAATTGAGATCGCCTGTGATCTCAACGTTGATTTCGTAGAATTTAATTATAATTGTTGGTCAATTAAATAATTAGAGTCCAATTAAGTTAGTTAGAGGTCAATTAGGGTTAAATTAGTTGTAATTTGATTATTTACTATTTTTGTAAACCCTCTCTCCTATATAAAGAGAGCGTAGTCCATCAGTTTTAGGGAGTCAGTTATGAATTAAAATTTGAGTTGATCTCATTTTATCCCTCTCCTTCTCCCTTCTCCCTCCACGCGATCTCCGCGGTCTCCTTCCTCCATCCCTCGTTACCGACGAGTATTTCTTCTTCTCAATCTCTCTCTTTCTCCACCGATATTCCACCGCCTACTTATTTTATTTTTATCGTCGACGCCGGAATCTGTTTGCATCACCGGGTGGCGTGCGGCTCTTCTGTCCCGTGGTGGTCGGTTAGTACTCCTCAAGTCCGTCTTATCTTCGATCCCAATCTATTTTTTCTCCATGCGGGGAATGCCTAAGGGGATCCGTAGAAGATTGGAAACGTGTATGCGGGGTTTCCTCTGGGGTAAGAAGGGGGAGGGGCGAAGGGGCGTGCACTTGGTGGCTTGGGATGAGGTTACGCGGCCGAAGCAGGAGGGGGGGTTGGGCGTGAGGCGGGTGGAGGTGGTGAATGAGGCCCTTCTGCTCAAATGGGTGGCTAGGTTATGGGGTCGAGAGGAGAATTTCATGCTCAATATTTTGAGGGAGGCGGTGGGAGTCGACAGGTTCTTTGATTCGCGGGGCCGTGTGCTGGGTCTTTCCTCCTCCTCGCAAGGCGTGGTTGATGCCCTTAACCGCAACCGTTCCCTCTTTGGCCTTAAGCTTGGTGATGGAAATATGTTTCGCTTCTGGGTGGATGATTGGACCGGAAGGGGTCCTCTCCAGGAATTATTCCCGCGCTTATTCGCGCTGGCAGTGGACAAAGATTCGGCCGTGGCTTCGTCCTGGGATGGTGCTTCTTGGTGCCCCACGTTTGCAGCTAACCTATCTGACCGGAGGCTGGGGGACTTCATCGCTCTCTTGGCTGTTCTCGCGGAAGCCCCCACGCCTTCTGTTGGCCGTGATCATCTGATATGGAAGGATGGCCCCTTCTCTACCCGTGTGGCTTACCAGGCTCTTCTTCCCCCCTTTGTCGGGGTTGACGAATCCCTCTTGCGTGATTGTAGATTTTTTTGGGGACTCAAGTTACCGGAACGCATTGGCATATTCCTCTGGCTCTTTCGGCGAGGCAGACTGTTAGCCCGTAGCCGATGTGCCTCGTTGTTTCCCAACGCCATCTCCATCTGTGGCCTTTGCGACTTGGAAACAGAAACTTTTGAGCATCTCTTTTTGCACTGTGACCGTATTCGTGGACTCTGGGCTGACCTGGGCTGGGTAAGCTTGTCGTCAGTGGCCTCCTTCTGTGATAGCTTGGTTAGCTCTCGGGGCAGAGCTCGGGCGGAACTGCTTATTCCGATTGCACGTCTTTGTAGCATTTGGCTTGGAAGAAATGAAGCTCTCTTTGCTCGACAGAGGTTCTACATCGAGAATATACGTATATCGGCCTCGCGCTTCCTCCATGATTGGTGTGATGGGTAGGGTCTGCTTTTTGTAACTGGGGGTATGTTCTCTCGATACCTCCCGTGTTGTGTTTTTGCTTGGTAGCTGTACGCCTTCCCCTTGTAAGTATTTCTTTAACTCCTTTATTAATGCATCGGGGCGGGCACCTTTGAGTGTTTCCCCCTTTTGAGCGTCAAAAAAAAAGTCTACAGGTAAGAAACACATTCTTACCGATGAAGAACTGGCCGAGAAGACTGTAGTTAACGCCTCATGGGAGGCGGATGATGCTTATACCAATGTTTGGCTTTCAGGAATATTAGTATTGGAGATCACCAATGATATACTTCATCAGCCCACAACCAAGGCGATGTGGGATATTCTTGCTGCCTCTTATTCACAGGCGAAGAATGAGACGAAGATTCTACAACACCAGCATGATATCTTTACTATGAAGCAGAATGAACGTCCTCTTCACTCGCTATATACATCCTTGCGTAGGATGTTTGAGAAGCTTTATAGCTTCATGCCTCTGATAGCCACCCCTGAGCAGCAGAAGACTTATCGGAATGCCACCATGGTTGGTGTATTCCTGACAGCCCTTGATCCTGAGTATGGGGCAACCCGTTCTCTGATTTTGGCTGACTCTACCATTCATCCAATGGAGGAAACCTTTCGTAGGCTCAGTCGAATTACTGTTCCATCTTCTACTGGCAGTCAGACCTCTTCAGCGATGGCTGCTTCTCGAGGTCGAGGAGGCTCTTCTCAGTTAAGTGGTCGAGGACCTCGAGGCAGAGGAGGTCGTGTTCGTCCGCCATGTACCTTCTGCCATCGTTCTGGACATACCGAAGACACATGCTACTCTAAGCATGGGTTTCCTGCCTCTGTTCGCGTGGCTGAGCAGATTGAGCCTCCAGCTGCCTCCTCTATGGATCAACGATTGATGATCTTGTAGCACGATTAAGGGGCATCTACCTCCAACCAGTTCTGCCATGTCTTCCTCAGCCCTTGGGAATCATTCAGATGTAGCTGCTTCAGCCTCCTCCAGTACCTCAGGTAGAACTTATGCACTCACTAACAATAGTGGACCTGATGCTATAGAATGGATTATGGACTCCGTTGCCACACATCTTTTGTGTGGAGACAGGGGCCAACTTACAACCAACAGACATGTTCCTCCAGGACGAACTGTGGTTATTGCAGATGGAACCCATTCCCCAATTACTGGACATGGGGAGATTAGCTTGACACCCTCTATGCATCTACAGAACATGTTACATGCACCTGATTTCTCTATGAATTTGTTGTCCATTAGCTAGATTACGAAGGATTTACATTGTCGAGCAATTTTTGACCCATCCTCTCTTGTTTTCCAGGACATCCTTACGAGCAAGATGATTGGGTGTGGCCGTGAGCAGGGCGGTCTCTATCGCTTAGTTCGAACTCTCTACGCCAGAATCTCCTCCCATCCTCACGGGCATTATCAACATCCTTTTTCCACATTGAAGTTAGTATAAGAGATATTTAGTTGAAATAAAAGTACTAAATATATTTTTTTATAACAGTTTTATAAAAATGATCAAAAAAATACACATCCTAATTTAATATATACATATGGATACCAAAGTGACCATTATCCATATCATTTTTAAAATGGATATGTATACCATTACACATTACATTTTGATGTACCATATTCGTTTTCATGAAAAATCCAGTTCTATTTTTTTCCTTTTAGTATTATACTACACCTGAAAAAAATTTGTATTTCAATTAACTATTCATGCCTTATATCAAAATTATAAAAAAATCAAGTTTGAGGATGCTAATTCTATTCTGTACCTAACAAAATATATCAAAAAAAGTGAATCAGCTGATGATAAATACTGCTTTCTTCACGATTTTCACTAAGTATCCTCTTATTCAAGATGTCCTGAAAAATAAATGAGACAACAAAAATAGCTTTGCAGTTGAGCTCTCTGTAAATCTGACTAACAAATAACATGATGATGGGGAACTCAGAACAACAACAACAACAAAGTCTTTTCCTACATTAAGAAAGGTCGGAAATATGGATTCTATGCCTCCACTCAGATCTACCTTAGGTCATTTTCGGACTTAGATGCAAAAAACAAAGATCCTTCGAATAGTCTCATTCCAATACTTTGTGGGCCTTCCTCGATCTCTCTTAGCCGGCTCAACATCCCAAAACTCTCATCTTCTATTTGGTGCATCAGCCGACCTCATTTGCAAATGGCCAAACCATCTTGAGCAGTTTTCTCTCATCTTATCCTCTATCGGAGCTACACCAAGTTTGATTGCATCATTCTGAATCTGATCTTTACGTGTAAGACCACACATCCCCTTTTGTATTTTCATTTCTGCTACTGTCATACTTTGCACATGTCGATAGTTCACATGCCAACATTTAGATCCATAAAGCATAGCAGGTCTCACGACTACTTTATAAAATTTTCCTATGATTTTCAAAGGAATTTTCTTAGCATATAGAACAATAGAAGCTCCTATCAACTTTAACCAACCTGCATTTATTACATGAGTAACATCTCCATCGATTTCCCCATTATGTTGCAAAATAGATCCCAAGTATCTAAAATAATCTTTCTTCTGAATATTATCGTTACCAATCTTTACCTCGATTCCTTCACTACTACTTTCATCAAATGTGCACTCCATATATTCAGTCCTATCCCTACTTATATGAAATCCTTTATCTCTAAGGCATGTCTAGAAACCTCAAGCTTCTCATTTACTCCATCTCTAGTCTCATCAATCAACACAATATCATTGGCGAAGAGCCTGCACCAAGGTTTCTCATCCTGAATGTGACTAGTCAACTCGTCCATAATTAAAGTAAAAAGAAACGGAGTCAAAGCTGAACCTTTATGCAGACCAATGCTGATGTCAAAATAGCTAGTATTTCTATACCGGATCCTTACACAAGATGAAGCCCCATCATACATATCCTTTATAAGATTAATGCAAAGGACAAGTACTTGTCTCTTCTCCAAAATCTCCACAATATCTCTCGTGGGACAGAATCATAAGCCTTCTCCAAAAGTCCAAATCAATAAAAATCATATAAAGGTTCTTCATTTTAGTTATATAAATCTCCGTCGTTCTCCTCAACAAATGGATAGCTTTAATAGTTAAGTGACCTGACATGAATCCGAATTGATTTTCTTTTATTTTGGAAATTTGCCTCAACCTTCTTTCGATCACATGTTCCCAATTTTTTATAGTATGACTCATCAGTTTGATACCTTTAATTCGAACAAGTCTCTTTTATTCTTATAAAGAGGCACCACGATGCTTCTCCTTAATTCTTCATGCAATTTCTTGCTTCGTCAAATAACATTAAATAAATTTGTGAGCCAAGTCACCCCATGTTCACCTAGAACTCTCCACACTTCTATAGGACTATCATAAGATCCTACACCTTCACCATGTTTCATAACTTTCGAAGCCTCCTCTATTTCCTTCATTACTAGCTAGATATCCCAAAGTGATCTCTTTATTTCCTCCCCCAATGAAGTCTTATGGCAATACTGCTTTCGTCCAGTCTTTATTCCTTCTGAGTAACAAGCATGCATTCTTCCTCATCCTTAATGCGTATCACTTCAGAAAGATCTTTGGTCTTTCTTTCTCTTGCTTTGGCCAATTTGAATACATCCTTCTGGCCCTCCTCAGAGTCAAGATTTTGTACAAAAGTTCATAAGCATTTGACTTAACTTCACTTGCAGCCTTCTTTGCTATTTTGTAGTTTGTAATTGTTTCCTTTCATTTATCCTTATGCATAGCTTTAAAGCATGCTCTTCTAATTTTTAGCTTCTCTTTTACCCCTTCACTTCATTGCCAAGCCTCCTTTTGGCCTGGAATTCCTCCATTTGACTCGCGTAGCATCTTTTTGGCTATCCTTCGGATACAAGATGCTACCATCTTCCACATCTCGTTTGCACTCCATTACAATCCCAAGATAAGTCTTCTAAAACCTTCTCCATGAAGCTTGATTGCTTCAATTGAAGATTCCACCATCTAGTTCTAATGATCTTAGGAACCATCCTTTTTCTTTACCAGCTTTTATTTGCACATCCATGATTAACAAGCGATGTTGAGTTGTCATGCTCTTTCCTGGAATTACTTTGCAGTCTTTGCAACACAACATGTATCTTCTCCTCGACGCAAAGTAATCTATCTGTATTCTACTCAGGCCACTCTTATAAGTAATTAAATCATCCTCCCTCTTCTTGAAGAGAGTGTTTGCTATGAAAAGATCATAAGCCGTTACAAAATCCAGAATGACTTTTCCCTCTTCGCTTTTATCTCCGAAGACATGGCCTCCATGAACACTAGCATACCCTGAAACATCCTTTCTCACATGTCCATTGCAATCTCTACCTAGACAAATCATCTCTCTTTGTGGGATTCATTGCATAATCTTATTCAAATCCTCCCAAAAAATTGGGTTAATCCTTTCTTCTAAACCAATTTGTGGTGCATAAACTCAGATAATATTCAGAATTTATTCTTCGAATACCAATTTTAGCAAAATAATCTGATCTCCAAACCTTTGCACGTTAACCACACTCTCCTTCAAAGTGGGAGCACATTGAACCCGGAAGAAAATAAAAAATCGGTGAGTTTGATAGGGTGAGGACAACCTACCGTTTCCCTTTAATCGTGGATAGTCTACCATCAACAACCTGTACAGTTGCATTCATGCACATTATTGCATTTGTCTAGCAAGAGTCTTCTATCTACCAAGATTAGTAGAATCTCCTGTGTCAACCAACCAATCTACATCAGAATCATGCTTAACAAAACAAGTGAGACTACCTGAGTGAGGTGCAATACTACTAGGAGAAAGCGTGCTCGAATGCTGGATCGAGTCATCAAAAACCATTCTTGGGACCACCACAATATGTACATTATTGCAACATGAGTAACAAGAAAACATCCATGCTTGACCCAACAATTAATCCGAGGGTGACCAGACTATCCATAGAATGTGCACCAAGTATATCTTCATCCTCTGCTAAGATCAACATGACCACAATCACATCCTTGATACATACCTGTAGAAGTAGTAAGAGCTAGCCTGGAGAAATAGCAAGGACATGCTCTGGCTCTTGAAGAAGCACGCCTTCTCGTATCCGTGCAAGGGCATTCGTGACAACTTGGGATAATTGATCTCCTTCAGCTTCTAAATCAAGCCAAATGAGGGAAGTCTCATACTCAGTATATTACTCTCATTTATGTCACACTTGATGAATCATAAATCTTCCGTGCATAATCGGTGTTTGCTTTCCTTATAACATACTAAAAATTATAGACTTGATTCAGATCTTACCACTATATGAATGAAGCCTTGGACGATAGAGAGATGATAAGGTGACAACGAGGGGTCATGTAGACGGTAGGAGATCGCATGGGCAGTTGGTATGGAGGAGGCCATGATGGTGGGTGGAGTGGATTGCGTGGGCGTTGGGTGCGACAGGGGTGGGTGGGGCAACATGTGGGGTGGATGCCATGATTGTAGTGAGGAGGTGAGCGACATGAGCCTCATGGGTTGCGGGGAGCAATGAGCGCCATGTGGACGGATGCTGTGGAGGCGAAGGTCGGGTGGCGGTGGAGAACGAGAGGTGGGGGTGCGTTCTACTAGCAAGTTGAAGTAAAGAGCAATTTGTTTTGAAATATTATCATTTAGTTCGAATCATGGATGGATTTCCTTTAATTTTCCAATATGGTGGATACATAGACATCGCACAATTTTTTTACTATTGTTAATTCATCATTTTATAACGATTATTACTTAATTACGAACTTTATTCGTTAACTTACATTATACCATGTCCATGACTGAATCAGAAGATTTGCTAAAGATCCTTAGCAATTACATCGACATATATGGAGAAAATTTTGCTAAGGATTACCATGTCTATTGTAATTAAATGTTATCCGCATCATTCAATCCAACAATGAAGTTTATCACGTTCATCACCGATTGACGTAATCAGACAATTATTGTTTTGTAATCACCCAATTATTAGATGAGGGTGTTGAAGACGTAAGAGAGAAGAGGTACCTAAGGAGGGATTCAAAGCGCCAGCATAATATTTCTGGAGTTCACGACATCCTAAGAAGCTTCCGAGGCATTACACAACTACCCAAGAGTTTGCGGTCACAAAGGAAGGATCAAGGCATTGATACAGCTACCGAAAGTTTGTGCTAGTGCTAAAGTATCCACAGCTTCGGAGTCCAAGAATGTCGGGGTTTCCCTGGACTGATCCCTGACGTGGAATAGAAAGTAATAAGACCTAAATTAATGAAAGGATTGTAACTTTTAATGACAACGACCCGAAGTGTCGAGTGAAATGGTAGCATACGACACACCGACTATGAGAGGATGTTTTGAGTGAGTCGAGTGGATTTTGTTGAGTCAAGTTGAAATCAAAGGGTTAGCAACAAAGTAGATACTGCTATCTATTCTCATAATTTTGAACAATCCATTGCCTCATCACATCCATTTGGGTAATCGTGGGTACCTGCGAAAACCCATTTTGGATCACTTATGAGTTATGGGTTGGCTTGGATCGGATACCGATCCGTATAATTTGAATGAGTATCCGCATTTTTAGGGTTGTTTTTTATGGATCGGGGTGGGTACCCGTTCAACCTCTTGCCAATCCATAGGGTTAGCTTCATTGTTTTGAAGAAAAATGTATTGCTAGCACTTGTTATATCATTGAAATCTCATGCATCAAACTGTTACTGTTTTTTATGAGGACCATTTTTTATCTAAATCCCCCAATTCAACAATTGTAAAAAATGGTTACATGTGCATGTGTGGGTTGGTTTGGTTGTGTGGTTGGGTGTATTATGGAAGGGGTGGGTATGGAGGAGAATTTTTGTTTATCGCGAAGTAAAAAAGGAGGGAAACTGCAATAAAAGCTTTTTGAAACCCAAGGTGTGGTCTGGTGGTAGAGCAGTGTGCCTCCACCTTAAAGGATCCGGGTTCAAATCCTACTATTAAAAAAATTAAAAAAAAATAAAAGCTTTTTGATAGATTAATTTATCTTTACTCAGAAAACCTGCGAAATTACTTCAAATGTTGGTTGCAGGAAATCGAAGCTCTTGACACCAATCATGTATGCTCAGAGTACTGGAAACATAGGTCTTGCTTGGTGAATTCATCTTCAGCCACAGCTGCTTCAGAATCTCCTGGAGCTAAAGAGCCCAATATCCAACCACAACAAGAATTCTCCAAGACCATGCTTCGTGGCCTATTCAAGAAGGCCAACCGTGAAGAACTAGACATGCTGCACCGCATCCTTGGTGCCGATCAGCTAAAAATAAAGCAGGAAGCCATTCGGCTTGTTGGCGAAGAGATAGTCTCACGTTCAAGGAGCACCTCTGGTAAATCATGACTTGTAACATTCAGCTTGATGTTTTATTATACAGAGCTCCCAATGGGTTCCGTACACTATACAAGAGAAACTTACTTAGAGAAGTATGATTGTGATTAAGTGAACTCTCTTTTTTTAAGCAAAATGACATGTTTTGCCACTGGAGATGTACATAGAAATGCGAAATCAATTCGAAGTCTGTAAATGACGACGTGTGAAGATCTAGCTCCTTGAGTTTGAGGATAATATATGCTCACTGTAAGAGTGGATGGGGCACCTTCAGCCTTAGAAGGGACTCATCCCAATGAGCCATAGTCAATTGTCGCAATCATGGGATTGTATTACTCTTTTTTTGGTTTATATATACTCTCTTGATGGTGAAACCTCCCAACATTAATTTTATGTACCTCATATAGGACTGCATAATAAAAATTATATAAAATGCTGTTATCTATTCAATATATTTGCTGACTTAATGTAGGAAAAGGCTTTGTTGTTATATTTGATGACACTTTGACAATGGTTGAATAATTATTCCTCCAAGTGGGCAGAAGCAGAGGCTCTGAGCTCCATTACAATAGCAATGGTTGTCTAAGATGTGGGATCACTGAGATCATCCTCGTCGATGCCTCTGGTGCTAATATTCATTGCAACATTCAAGTCGACTTCGTCGACGGCACTATAGTAAGGGTGCGTTTGGTACGCGGGTTAAGGTGGGTTAAGCCGGTAGAGGGTAACCCGTTTTTGGGTTTTGGTGTTTGGATAGATGGTTAAACTGGAGATGGGTTAGAAGTGGGTTTGTTGTGATATGATTGTATTGAAGTTTGAAAAAAATGAGTAGTTATTGTGATGTGATTGTATTTGAAGTTTGAAAAATTGAGTAGAAGTGGAGTAATTTATAATCTTTATATGATATGATGGTATAATATATTATTTTTTGATGGAATTATTGATGGAGAATTGATTGATTTATTTTTTTTAAAAGATAAAAAGTGGGGCCTACGTAGAAGTGAGAAGGAGTGGGGTAAGGGGGGCCCGTGTGCCGAAGGGCACCTAATAGTTAATGTTAACATAACCCTTGGACTCTCATACTTCAATGTTAAAAAGTGGGGCCTACATAGGCTTTTCATCTACTCCCGAAAATTACAGAGAATTAAGTCTATTCCAGAGGATTATAGAAATTGATGGTGACATTTTTCTTGCAAATTTTGTTACACGTGTCCTTTTGAGTGCTTCCCATAACATTTATACCCTTAATTTTTTTCCAGAATCACACTTATGCCCCTATATTCTTATAAAATTATAGAAGTAGTGTCCTTGGTTATTACACTCGAATCCTTATTTTACACTAATGGGAGGATAAATTTATGGACTTTGTAATAACATAAGGGTGTAAGTGTAATTGCAAAAAAAGTTAGGGGCAACTTTATTATTGGAAACATGAGTGGGAGGGTCCAGCTCTAGCGCTCCATCTCCTTACCTCCTTCGGAGTTGCGATGAGCAATCAACTAGCAATGGAGTGAATATAGGAAAAAGAGGAAGGGTAGAGTGAGGGTAATAGAAAAATAGACGTGAACATCTAAGCATGCCATATTACTCTTCATTTGATTAATCAGAATTTTTACACCGCTAACTTTAAAAACTTTGTTAATTACCTTCTCGACTACGTAAACATTGTAGTTATCACCTGAACCTCACAAACTTGCCAACTCTTACACTACGAATGATGTGGTTAACACTCGTCCATTTTACCGATAAAATTCACCAAATTCCATAAAAGATGTTTATATTGCCCTTTTTGTTTATCATGTTTACAAATGTATACATATTTCCATCCTTCCCACCCTCCTTGTCACCTCCTCCACCCTCCTCCATTGTTCTCCCCACCCCGACCCCTGACTCCCCTACTCTACGTTGCCAATTTATTATTCCAACTCTTTCCAACCCTCATAACCATCCAAACAACTATTACTGGCCGGATATTACTCCAACTCAACCTATACCAAACATACCCCAAAATCTGATGTTGATGCTAGTCATTTCATCAAGTCCAGCTCTGCATGCTTTCACAATATGGAGAAGACGAAGCAACATCTACAAGTAGGGTCGAATTAACGACATGTTTCACGGTGTGAAATGGAGCGAACTTGCAGAGCTCGAGTGATAATTATAGTGTTTACAAGATCAAGAAGTTAATTGAAAAAGTTTATAGGGTTTGTGATGTAAAAATCTCTTAATCATATATGAAGGCTAAATTAGTAAAGGACAAATAACGGAAGGCACTGATGAAGGTTCAACGTAGAATTCACAACTATATGCATAATTATCAAAGTATAGAGAGTTATAAACGAAAAAATCTCTATTTTCAAACCAAAGACAAATGGAAGATATCAATCCATTTAACTGATTTATTTGTAATTTTATAGAGGATACGGATCCACTTAATATAATAAGCATATAAATCCAATCGTTTTCTATCCACAGCGTCGACAAGTCTATGATATCACTGTAGCAAAAAAAAATCAGATAATCCTCATCCCACGAATTTTCCCAAACCAAAGTTTCTTCAAATCTCACCATATGTTCGTAGAATTTTCGGGGATGGAAACAAACGACCTCTGATGTGGATCGATCTGACGTGGCCCAATCAACCGGCTCCTCTGACGTCACCTGAGGTTCATAGTTATCATCGACCACAATCTCCCTCACCCACCGAGAACAGCGAATCCACTCTCCAGATTTCGATCCTCACTCGATTAGGGTTTCCGATCTCCCCCGTCGCCAACCTTGAAAGATCCCATCTCGTGGGCTCCAAGACGATGGCGCAGGCCGTGGAGGATTGGTACAAGCAGATGCCCATCATCACCAGGTCCTACCTCACCGCCGCGGTCGTCACCACCGTCGGGTGCTCTCTGGAGGTGATGCTTTTGAGCATCTTGGATTCGCCCAATTTGGAGTTTGATTGTATTAGTTTCGTTTTGTGGGAAAGATTCAACCTTTTATGTGTTTTATTAGGGTTTTTTCTTTCTTCTAATGATTTGTTTTTGTTTTCGCGTGACAGATTATATCTCCTTATCATTTGTATTTGAATCCCAAATTGGTTGTTCAGCACTGCGAGGTCTGGAGGTTGATCACCAATTTCTTCTATTTTAGGAAAATGGGTATGTGAATTCTTGGTTTTTAGGTTTGTTTGTTTGGATCTGTCTCGTGTCCTGGAGAGATGTATGTTGTAGGGATATGATGTAATGCATGTTTTCAATTTTTAGGAATTTCGGTTGAATGTGGTTTTATATGAAAGCATGGAATTTGTGTGAATTCCGCTCTAATGATCATCTTGTGGCTTTTGAAGAAATCGTGTGGATTTTGACACATGCAGAGAAAACTGTGAGGGGGGGGGGGGGGTTTGGGGGTTGTTTTTGGGAAGGAATGCCTTGCAACTCTCAAGTTAGGAATAAAATTTGTTATTAAATGCGGTGGCATTTTTGCTAGGTGATGCAGGTAAATCTAGATGCCTCTTTAGGAGATGACTTTGATTTTTCCGAACAAACAACCGCTTGCATGGCTTTCGATTATTTTAGAACAACCTTTTGTTCCAACTTTGATAACCCAACTTAGAAGGCTTTTCAAAGTATATCAGTTGACCCATGTGGAGTATTCAATACCTAACCAGCCTGATTGATATGTATAATCTGTGGAGACCCTTCGTCATTCATGCATGTCCTTCAGGTTCAATGGTGACAATGGAGAACGATGATATTTACCCATATCAACTCCTGTCCTTTCCCTATGTGGAGCAAATCGTGTCTATTTGGTTAGGTTAGTACATCTGGCATTGAATCTCCTATCCTGCTGTTATGAATGACATAGATACTAAAAGTTATGATTGCAGCTGTGTGACTTCGTTCACATGCTCATGAATGTGGTCATTAGTGACATAAGGTGGATCATATCATTGTAAAGTTGAAGCATCTCTATGTCCCTCTGGCTGACCTCAATCCCGAGCTGTATTTTGCCACCACCCTTGATTACTACATCCCAAACACGTCCCCATGCACGGCAAGGATTATCGTTGTGCTCCTTCCTCTGACCTTTTGCTCCTTTAGTTCTTTGCAATATTTGAGCTCACAATCAATCTTCTGCATTGTAATAGTTTTCACTGAGGAATCACCTGTTGTGGACCTGAAGATCTCATCATTGGAAACTCACGTTTGCCACTAAACCATTCGGACATGGCCTAGAGAGAACCGACTATAGAAGCACCAATGACCTGCCCCTAAACCAACATGCTAACCAATCGGTCTCCATGTAAACTTCTCCATTGACAGCATCCAGTCCACATATTGAATTTTCATAGACCAAGGACAACCTTGGATAAGGCAACATCAACTTGCCCTCAGTCCCCAACCAAGACACACACCTCAACCTCCTTATTGCTCATATTAAAAGGAATATAAGTAGACTTATTTCTTCCGATCCTCGAGCTCGAACCATCATTAAACAATCAAGATTGTTGAGAGGCCTTTGCAGTTCAAAGCCCCACCTTTTGCAAATAGGATTGGCGCATCCACCACTAGACCAAAAAGGAGAGGTGCTAACAAATAGCCTTGTTTCACCCCCTCCAATTCTAAAAGAAACCATTGCAAGGTCGATCGTTATCCCAAAGCTCACAATACGATGTTTAGAAAACAATGGCACTGCAAGGTCTGACATTATGCTTATGCCGCAACTAGTTTCTAGCCAAGAAGCCCTTGCCTCAATTGCTCACTTATAGTGTCCCTATTCACTTCTTTCAAAACCCAACTTCTTAGCTCATAAGCAAATGGAGGCTTTAATTCCTCCCAAAGTAGCCGACAACATGAAGCATGACCGAAAAGAAAGGGCTACTTGCACAGTTAAATGCCAACCCATTCTCAAAGAAGAATTTGTTGATGGTACGACGGATATGATTTCTCTCCTCTTTCTTCCATGTCTCATTCAATGTAATTTGATAACCACTCGTCCCAATCGTAGTCGTAGGACTTGGACTTCTCAATGATGATGGGCCGGCAACAAAGACGTCCATGGGACCTCTTATGCTCTTCATGTTACTAGATCCAGATGGAGTGACTCCATTTTGTCACCACCAAATGGACTTTGCGTGTCAAAGCTACCCGTACTACACAGTTCTTCCATATCCATCATTGCTCTTTTATTTTTCTCTTCGTTGGATGATAATATAGTCTTCATTTCATTCAACACTTCAATAGGAACTTGTGCACAACCTTTCACATTTTTCCGGTCTTCGTGAGATGATGCTTTAGTCTATCGACACCATCGGTAGTCCTCTTACCACAAAAATTGCATTGGACATACACATATCCTTTAGGGTCTATTTGATAATCGGGTTACCTACCCGGTTTACCCCTCTCTATTCTTGGGTTAGAATTCCATCACAAATCATAGTGATATCACATCACATTCCTTATTCCAACCCTCTCTAACCCTCATAACCATCCTAAACAGCTACTATTCACATCAGGTTACCCCAACCC
The DNA here is from genome assembly GCA_037367405.1 of Ottelia alismoides. Taxonomy (NCBI): domain Eukaryota; kingdom Viridiplantae; phylum Streptophyta; class Magnoliopsida; order Alismatales; family Hydrocharitaceae; genus Ottelia; species Ottelia alismoides. The sequence goes on from JAZKJV010000679.1 coordinate 434,339, forward strand.
ACCCCATCCCAGTAACCAAACAGACCCTTAGTTTTTTGAGCCCCATCCATCTCAAGTTGAACACAATATTTCCATGCGGGATCATTCTAGCTTCCTTCAGAATTCTTCAGGTCTTTGCTTGACTTCGACATCTCTATAATTTCGAGTAACAAAAATAAACAACCATCTTACAATTAAACAATCATCATACTTCAATCAATCCTCAACCTTCTTATTCATGATATCAGTGAATCTAATTATTTTAATGGCACATTCAACCAATCATAATTATTATAATAAGCTATTAAGTTGGTCCACAACCAAATAAAACTACGGTAAGTTACCCATTTTTTGGATTCAATAATCAATTAAGCATTTTTTTGACAAACATGATGGTTTCTGCCGAATAATTTTTTGGATTCAAATACACATGCATTCATGGATATTCTTTTATCAGATATCATCCAAACTAAAATATGTTACCTAAAAAATTAAGTTACCTAATCACAAATAACCAATACTATGTATTGAATTTACCTAAAAAAATAAAAAGAAAAGCATGTTGTTGAGGTGGCTGATGTGCACGGCACTGTGCTAGAGAAGATGTCGGAGAGGCTTGGCGGTGTTGGTGAGTAGGTGATGCACTAGCTGGAGGAGGCGAGGCTCGAGGGGTTAGGGGTTTTCACCGCGAAAGCTGGAGGCTCAAAATATTTAGGAGATTTGGGTTGTTCCACTAGGAGAAAGGAGGGTATAAGTGGGGCACGTGTGAAGCCCATGACCCACTAATCTCGTCCGTGCCTCACCTCACTGCATCGCCTCGTCTTGCCCATCGAGGTGCCCGACTCGTAGTTGCAGGTTGAGGCGCACACCTCAGATTAGTTTTTAGGCACCTCGCCTTGAGGCGTACGTCTCGAGCACATCGAGACATGTTTTTTCAAACCATGGACAAGTCACATTCAAGATGAGATACCTTGGTGTATGTTGTTCGTCGATGATATTGTGTTGATTGATGAGACAAGAGACGAAGTAAATGAGAAGCTAAAGGTTTGGAGATATGCCTTAGAGACTAAAGGATTTCTTATAAGTATGGCTAAGATTGAATATATGTAGTGCACACTTGATGGAAAAAACATTGAAGGACTCGAGGTGAAGATTGGAGATGATAACATCTAAAAGAAAGATTCTTCTAGATATTTGGGATCTATTTTGCGACATGATGAGGAAATGATGGATATGTTACTCAGAATAATGTAGGTTGGATAAAGTGGAGAGGAGCCTCTACTAGTCTTTATGATAACAAAAATCCCTTTGAACATCAAAGAAAAGTACTACAAAGCAGCTATGTGACCTGCTATGCTCTATGGATCAGAATGTTGGCCTGTGAACCGTAGACATGTGCAGAGAGTGTATAGCAGAAATGAAAATGCTAAGGTGAATCTGTGGTCCTACACGAAAAGATCGAATTCGGAATGAGTGATCACAAGGAAAGTTGGTGTACCTCTGATAGATGTGAGAAAACTACTTAAGATGGTTTGCCCATTTGCAAAGGAGGTCGATTGATGCACTAGTTAGAAAATGCATGATTTGGGATGTTGAGCCGGTTAAGAAAGGCTGAGGAAGGCCCAATAAGTGTTGGAATGAAACTGTCTGAAGGGATCTTGGTTATTTGGATTTAAACCTGAGAACGATTCAAAATAGATTTGAATGGAGGCAAAAAATCCATGTAGCCGACCCTACTTAATTGTGGAAAAAGGCTTTGTTGTTATTGTGCGAGGCATTTTTGAGGGAATATAACCTCGAGGTTATAGATTCCGTCTGCTTTAGTGAGGGCTTACACTTCGATTGTCTGAGGTGGTATTATTGAGGTATCGCCTCAATTATATGTGGAACTGTTTTCTTATACATTCTCTAGGTTTGTATTTAAAGAACTTAGTAAGAATTACCATTTTTCAAGATATCCGATCGTCAAGCAAATCTCAGAGGAGTTACTGAATAAAGAATAATTGGTATTTAGGCAACTATTGGATATTATTTGATTTTGTATTTTTCAATTATTTTAAATATAAAAATTATTTAAATACATATATTCTTATATTTTTTATACATATACAACCGTCGTTTAACAAGAATCCAAATAAAAGTACCCATCAACAATATATATATAATTTCGACATTTGTGGTGATACTATGATAAATGATAACCCTTAAGAATTAAAAATAAAAAAAATCAAAAAAATCAAGCAGGCAATCACCAGTCGGTCAAATAGTCAGACTGACTATTTGGTTGAGTTGACAATTGGCCTACAGGAGGAACTGTCGGTCGGGTCAACTATTGACCGATTAGAGGTTTATTCAGTCTGGAGCCCTCCACACCTCATAGCAGGATTGACTAGTCGGTATAGTCGATCGACTATTTCAACATGGATAATATTATATACATAATTTTTTTGTTGACCGAGTACGAGATTAAAAAACCCCTTTTTGTTGGTACTTTTGTATGAACTGTTTATTGTATTTACTTAAAACATCTCTAAATCATACTTCATAACATAAAGTACTTGATCGTGTACGTTGATGGTGACCTTTTATTCATACATGCAACCTGAGTCATTAAAATAATGCTGGAAAAAGGCGATCTAATTGTAAATCAGTAAACTTTTGATCCAAAGTCTTATGTCGAAGATAATCTTCACCAAAACTTATGACATGTTGGGTTGATCCTTTCGCTGGAGTACTTTGAGGAAGTTTAAGGTTTTCCCTTGCATTGGTTGACTTGGATGAAGAAGTTATTATGATGGTGTTTCTGTTTTGGTCCTAAGGAATGGTAGATTGGAAGACGGGTGGGTTCAACCTGGCAGGGGGTAAGATAAGGGTGTCCTGCTGGCTCCGATCTGTTGATTCTGACCATGTCTTGATGAGAGTGTTTTCGACTTTATACAGGCATAGGAGGGCTCTTGCAGATTCCAATGCTTTAATATATGGACAACATCATCTACTTTGTGCAGGTTGTAAAAATACATGCAGACTGAGGATGGGTGGGTTCAACCTCGCAGGGGGTAAGATAAGGGTGTGTCCTGCTGGCTCCGATGTGTTGATTTTGACCATGTCTTGATGGAGAGTGTTTTGACTTTATACAGGCATGGGAGGGCTCCTTGCAGGTTCCGGTGCTTTAATATATGGACAGCATGATCTACTTTGTGCAGGTTGTAAAAATACATGCAGATTGAGTCAGGACTTTTGTGAGGTCATTGGGGATGCTTCAGGTTTTTTATGACCAACGGCTAGAAATACGCATTTTCGTTGTTTTTAGCCTGAACGACTTCGAAACTTCAGCTTGTTCAAGTGCTCTAGCTGTGGAGCAAGTGTTACTATTGCTGTCTTATCTGGGTCTAGCGTTCTTAAGCCCCTCCTGTAGGATGTTGGATTGAGACTTCGGTGATGGAGAGCTTGGGGCAATGCTTGAGGGGTCGGAGGGTAAAGTTGTTGGCTAGAGTTGGCTGATTGATCTAGCTGGGCTTCGTATTATTGTTGGATATATCCTTGTCCTACATGTCCGTGTTCATGATGCCGACAAAGGTGCAAAGTCGGGTGGATGCAGTTCGTAAGCGGTTCTTTTGGAAGGGCCGGCTAAGGAATGGGGGAGGGGTGCATCTTGGTGAAGTGTAGGGAGGTTTGTGGGCCCATAGTGAAGGTGGCTTGAGCATCATGTGTCCACTGACTGGTTGGGGGCATTGTAAGCCAAGTATAGAAAGATTGTGGAGGCTGTTGAGAGAGCAAGGGTGCTCTAGAAGACTATGCTTTTCTGGAAGGAGTTGATGCAAATCTTATTGTTCATGTAGGCACAGCAGGTAATGTACCAGGGAGGAGGAGGGATGGGGGGATATATTAATGGCAACTTTCATACTTGCAGGAGGAGGCATGGACCGCATGATGAGACAGAATTTGTTCGTTTGTGATCCAGGGGGTGATTTCGTGCAAGAGGAATCCAATATTGTTCAAAGATGGGAGGTACTAATAGATAATTGTGGTGCACAGGGTGAGTATTGTACATTTCGTGGCTGATCCTGCCTCTATGGGTGTAAACCTTACTTCCTTTTGATAAATTTTGGTTGAGATCCCTTGCCGGATACTCATTCTTTGATGTTTCCAAAAAAAGGGCCTTTTCATAGTCCACTGGCAGATACCAATAAAGCTTGTAATTGCCGCGGAAATTTTAATTCTGACTTTAAATACATTGCAATTTTGATTAAGCACGGTATGCCATTTGGACCATGAAGTTACTTGTTTTGTTTTATTCTATCTTGCTCTTCTTGCAGTTATCTAACTGAGCTCTAATCTGGTTATTCACAGATTTGGATTTTTTGTTCCACATGTTCTTCCTGTCTCGGTATTGTAAGCTGCTTGAGGAAAACTCATTCAGAGGGCGGACAGCGGATTTCTTCTACATGCTTTTGTTTGGAGCTATAGTTCTAACTGGAATCGTTTTCATTGGCGGAGCAATACCTTTCATGTCTGCGACTGTTTCTAAAATTCTTTTCCTTAGCAATTCCTTGACCTTCATGATGGTCAGTGCTCTAGAGCTCTTTCATCCTTAACATCACTCATTGTTCCAATCTTGATTCCTGAACTTACAAGTAGCTACAGTTTGCTGTTAGAGGCTTTATGTAGACGTGCTTTATCTTCTTTGATAATGGGTTGACATTTCTTCAGGTTTATGTCTGGAGTAAACATAATCCTTATGTCCACATGAGCTTCCTTGGACTTTTTACATTCACGGCAGCTTATTTGCCATGGGTAAGTGCTTTTTAAAGTCAAATAAAGAGGCATGCGAATTTTCTATCTGTTCTTTCTCCACACTCTTATGTCAGTTAAGCTCTAAATAGAAAATTAGGTGGTCATGAGATATGTCCTTGGTAAATTAAATGTCTTATTCTGATTCTTTTTTAAGACCTTTTGACATGGTACTTTTAGGGCTTGAACTGCTTGTAATTTTTCGTCTTAGAATATGAATATCACGTTTAGTGGACTCTTCAATGAAAGGTTTAGGAAATTCATATAGATACTTCTCTCTTGTGTATGCCATGGCTTTAAATATCAATTTGTGTCATTTCGCAGAAAGTGGAATTTCGGGAAATTTCATTGATGTCCGTATGAAATTATGATGATTCTGACTACTGTTTTTTCTCTAATTTCAGATAATTTAATCGACAACTAAGATAGAAAGGTGCTCCTGTTTGAGAACCTATAGGTGTAAATATTTAGATGTATTGCCACTATAATCACTGTATATTTTGATGCGAAGTAAGAGTATATGCACTATGCATTGTATGCACGCGAGTTTTAAATAATAGAAAATGCTCAAATAAGTTGATAGCGTACTAATGGTCATCCCATTTTTAATAAATGTTGACGCATATTTAGTTATTGTATCTCTTTGCTTTTTATTCTCTTGTTTTCCTCTTTATGTAATTTACCCATAGGCTACTCTCCTATATAAGAGAGCCTAGGGCTATGGAATAAACAACTCATTCACTTTTCCCAACATGGTATCAGAGCGACGGTCCTAGACCGGAGTTCTCGAAACCTAACCCTAACCCTAACCCCACCCGCCGGCCTCTCTCTCTCTACTCGGCGCCGCCGCCTCTCTCTCTCTCTCCACTCGGCGCCGTCGACCTTAGCCTCCGGCCAGAGGAGCTCCAGCGCGTCTCGCGCAGTGTGCGCGCATCACGCATCGAGCGCGCCTTGCGCATAGCGCATCCCACGCGCATCTGCGCGATCTGTGCGCGACCCTCTCTGCGCGATCTGTGCTCATCTGCGCATCTGAGCATTTCACGTGCATGCTCCTCTCACGCGCGATCTAAGCATATGCGCGATCTGTGAGCATTGAAGCATCTGCGCATCTCACGCGCATCTGCGCAGTTGCGCGATCTGCGCGTGCGCCTACCTAGCGACTGCTGCACATCTGCTGCGCATCTCCTTTGCGCGATCCTCTCAGCGCACCTCTCGTGCTGCGCCTCTCGTGCTGTGCGTCAAGTGCACCAGTTGTGCGTGTGCTCCTTGCACGGGCCTACGTGCCCTAAGCCCAAAACCCTAGGGCACACACACATCGTGATATACATGGGGCTAGTTGCTTGACGTCTACACAAGCAACTAATCCCGTCTATGTCAGTGTAGACAAAGATTATCTTCTCTCGGTCACTCCAGTCTTCCGTCTCCAGTATGTCAGAAAGCAAGGCAGATATCCCATCTATGGGCGCATTTCGTGGTCCAGCGCCAATTGTCAAGATGGATGGTACGAACTATGAACTGTGGGCAATGCAGTTCATGAGTATGATGAAGTCTACGGGTAAGAAGCATATTCTTACCGAACCCGAGCCTGCAGAGAAGACTGGAGTTCATGCCTCATGGGAGGCTGATGATGCTTATGCCAAGGTGTGGCTATCTGGCACATTGGCCATTGAAATTGCCAATGACATTTTACATCAACCTACAGCCAAAGACATGTGGGATATCCTGGCAGCAACGTATTCTCAGGCGAAGAATGAAACGAAGATCCTGCAGTTACAACATGACATATTCACAATAAAGCAGAATGGCCGCCCTTTACATTCTCTCTATACATCATTGAGAGGGATGTTTGAGAAGCTCTACAGCTTCATGCCTCTTACCGCCACGCCAGAACAGCAGAAGACATATAGGAATGCCACGATGGTGGGTGTGTTTCTCGCTGCACTTGATCCAGAGTATGAGGCAGCACGTTCACAGATTTTGGCAGACTCGACTATTCCTCCCATGGAGGAGGCTTTTCACAGATTGAGTAGGATCACGGTGCCTTCAGCAGCTGCGAGTCAGAATCCCTCAGCCATGGCGGCCAACAGAGGCCGTGGCTCACATTACCAGGGCCGTGGACGTACTCCCCGAGGAAGGGGTGGTCGCACTAGGCCAACGTGCTCATATTGTCACCGAGTCGGACATACTGAAGATACATGCTACTCAAAGCATGGATTTCCTGCATCCGCACGAGCTGCTGAGCAGATAGAGCCCCCGTCTGCAGCTACATTGGATCAGCGATTTGATGATCTGGTTGCCCGTCTTAGGGGCATTATACCACCGTCTGGCCCAGCACCGTCGACGGAGAGCCATACTGATACTGCTGCCTCTGCCACTGCTTCTGCATCTACTAGTACTTCAGGTAGTACACTTGCACTCCACAGTAGTAGATCTCATATACTGCCATGGATCATGGACTCGGGCGCCACACATCATTTATGTGGCGACCAGAGTCTACTTACAGGATACACACAGATCCCTCCAGGACGGACAGTAGTAATTGCTGATGGCACACATTCCCCTATCACTGGTCAGGGGGAGATTAGATTGACACCCTCTATGCAGCTGAAGAATGTCCTACATGCACCACATTTTTCTATGAATTTGTTGTCGATTAGTCAGATCACGAAGGATCTTCAATGTCGAGCTATTTTTGATCCATCTTCTTTGATTTTTCAGGACATCCGTACGGGCAACGTGATTGGTCATGGCTATGAGCAAGGAGGCCTTTACCGTCTGAACCAGACCCCATTTGCTGGAACCACATCCTCTCCTGCTGAACAAGTATCTCCTCTCCTGTGGCATTTGCGATTTGATCATTTACCGCTTCAGAAGTTGCGTCTAGTCCTACCCTATAGTCTCTCTCACACACCTATCCAGTGTGAGGCGTGTCAGTTGGGAAAACATCACAGGTCGTCTTTTCCCAGTAGTCAAGGTCGGAGTAGTAACTCCAAGTTTGAGTTGTTTCATGTCGATGTCTGGGGTCCAAGTCGTGTTCCCGATCATCAGGGACACAGGTTTTATATTGTATTTGTGGATGATTTCTCTAGAGCATCATGGGTCTTTCTGATGAAAAATAAATCTGAAGCTGGAAATATTATTATCCATTTTCTAAATGAAATTCAAAATATTTTTTCTACATCTGTCAAGATTGTGAGAAGTGATAATGCCTTGGAATTATGTACCAACATTCTAGCCAATTACTACTCCTCAAAAGGGATTATTCACCAAACATCGTGTGCTCATACGTCTCAACAGAATGGGGTTGCCGAAAGAAAACACCGTCACCTACTTGATGTTACAAGGTCACTTCTTATTCAGAGTCATGTTCCGTACTCCTACTGGGGTGATGCAGTCCTTACTGCATGTTACCTTATCAACCGTATGCCTTCCTCTGTCTTGAATGAACAAGTTCCTTTCTCACTTATTTACCCTGACAAGGATTTGTTTATTCTTACCCCTCGTGTGTTTGGTTCAGTCGCATTTGTCCATCAGTTGTCGCCCGGTACTGACAAGCTCTCTCCTAGGGCTGTCAAGTGCGTCTTTGTGGGGTACCCCAGAACCCAAAAGGGGTACAAGTGTTTTGACCCTGTGCGTCGGCGGTATATGATCAGTGCAGATGTTACATTCTTTGAATCCATTATGTATTTTTCAGAATCCGGGAACATGCAGCCACCACCATTATCTCCTGATACCGTATTCATGGCACCACCAACATCACAGCCGTCACCGCAAACATCACAGCCGTCACCACCATTACCACCACCACCACCACCGCCGCCGCCACCAATAATATCCCCGTTACCATTCCATTACACCCGGCGGCCGAATCAAGCTCATGGTCCTGACCAGTCAACTAGCTCGCCTATGGTATGTAATGAAAATATTAATGTTGATGGATCTGACGACATTTCTCAGCAGGGTGCATTACAGGAGCATGGTGATACCACAGAGGATCTGGATGTTCCAATCGCTCTACGCAAGCCGAAGAGAAGCTGTGCCAAGTATCCAGTATCAGCAGCAGTTTCGTTTGAGAGGCTATCTGGACCATTCAGGACGTTTGCATTGGCACTTTCAGCTACAGATATTCCACGGAACCACCATGAGGCTTTGCAGGATTCTCGATGGCGGCTAGCCATGGAGGAAGAGATGGCGGCACTTCAGTCTAGAGGAACATGGAGCTTGGTTACTATACCACCGGATGTCAACCCGGTGAGTTGTAAGTGGGTATTTACAGTGAAACATAATGCAGATGGCTCCATTGACAGGTACAAGGCACGCCTAGTTGCAAGGGGATTCACACAGACATATGGAGTAGATTACCTTGACACGTTCTCCCCGGTGGCTCGTCATTCCACTCTGCGGATCCTCTTATCAGTTGCAGTTACTAGGGACTGGCCACTCTATCAACTGGATGTGAAGAATGCCTTTCTGTATGGCGACCTGCAGGAGGAAGTCTACATGCAACAGCCACCAGGTTTTGCTGTTGAGGGGGAGTGTTCCAAGGTTTGCAGATTACATAAGGCTATCTATGGCCTTAAGCAGAGCCCCAGAGCATGGTTCCAGAAGCTGTCAGACCTCTTTGAGAAACAAGGATATAAACGTTCCAATGCTGATCATTCCTTGTTTGTACAGAAGACGGCAAGAGGTATTGTTGTAATCATGGTTTATGTTGACGATATCTTGATTACAGGTGATGATGACCAGGGCATTAAGCAGGCAAAGGAAAGGCTGGGGACCGAGTTTGTCACCAAGGACTTGGGAGTCCTTAGATATTTTCTGGGGCTGGAGTTTGCCAGAAATCCGTATGGATTAGTCATGTCACAGAGGAAGTATGTCACAGATCTACTGAGTGAGACATGTATGCTAGGGTGTCGACCTGCTACGACACCAATGGACCCTAGCATGAAGCTGTATGGTGATGACACAGAGGAGGTTGACAGGAGAAGATACAGAGAGCTGGTAGGCAAATTGTTATATGTCACGATCACTAGGCCAGATATATTATTTGCAGTGAGCCGTGTGAGCCAGTTCATGGAGCAGCCACGTCAGGTACATATGGATGCAATACACATGATACTTAGATATCTCAAATCTTCTCCAGGTAAAGGTCTGCTATTCAAGAAAGGAAAGGGGATTTCTGTCTCAGCATGCGCAGATGCAGACTATGCAGGATGTCCTAAGGATAGGAAGTCCACCTCAGGGTATGCTGTCTATGTTGGAGATGCCCTAGTCTCATGGAGAAGCAAGAAGCAAACTGTGGTAGCTAGATCCAGTGCTGAATCCGAATATAGGGCTATGGCCCAGGCTACTACAGAGATGATGTGGGTGAAAGCGGTGCTGACAGATTTATGCTTAGATATACCACTTCCTATGAACTTGGAGTGTGATAATCAGGCTGCTTTGTTCATTGCAAACAATCCTGCATTCCATGAACGGACCAAGCATATTGAGGTGGATTGCCACTTCATACGTGATATGATTCAGAAAGGATTCATTACCACATCCCATGTTACTTCAGAGAACCAGACTGCAGATATATTCACCAAGGCATTGTTACGTGGCCCGTTTCAGAAGTGTGCTTCCAAGCTGAGCATGATTGACATCTATGCTCCATCTTGAGGGGGAGTGTTGACGCATATTTAGTTATTGTATCTCTTTGCTTTTTATTCTCTTGTTTTCCTCTTTATGTAATTTACCCATAGGCTACTCTCCTATATAAGAGAGCCTAGGGCTATGGAATAAACAACTCATTCACTTTTCCCAACAATAAAGAATGCTCGAATAAAGAATGCACATAGTCTTGTGATTGATAAAGTACTAGTACTCGTCCCGTTTTCATTCTGAGAATGGTGATTAAGTCAAAACAAGGAGTTCCTTGGTAGATTCATGTACCCAACCTGACACTGGTCTCCAGTCTGTTGATCAAGTCCCTGTATTCCGTACAATTCTTGCATGCCAGATGGAATTAGTCTTGTCACTAATATCCCCTCATATCCTAATTTTGTCAGGGTTTAATAATCTCATATCCTAATCATGTCAATTACTAACATATATGTAGCACCCTTACTATAAAAATTCAAAACAAATTTCAAAAAGACAAATTTGGCCCGAGAAATTTGGTTAAACTGAACATAATTGTAATTTTTGCCGTATAAAGAAAATAAAATCAAACCTAAAGATAGGAAAAACTGGGGGTGAATTCGATAAATGATAAAGACCTCGGTATTTTTCTTTGCATCAGAGTGCGATCTCAATTTAGTATTTCTTATCCCTTCGCACTTAAAATGATTGTGTATGTTGTGAGGACGCAAATGCTGAAATTGTCTCTCTTCTTCCAGGTCCTCTTGGGTTTCTCCATTCTTATAGGTAGCAGCACCTGGGTGGACATCCTGGTAGTACTTCTGACTCCCACATTTGCTATTGCTTATAGTTTATGGGAAAAAAGTTCAATTTATATGATAACATTATTTTTAATGAACCAAAACATTTATGGGATCTTCACCAGAGAGCACATTCTTCCTTTTTTTAATTTTATTTTAGTTTTGAGGCAAAGATATGATCCACAGGGTATGGTGGCTGGTCATGCCTATTTCTTTCTCGAAGATGTGTACCCAGGGATGACAGGGCGTCGGCCGCTGAAAACACCTTCATTTATTAAAGCTCTATTTACAGAGGAGAACGTCGTGTTTGCCCAACCTGGAGAGGTGAGATTTGGTGCTGTTCCTCAGGGCCCTCATGTGGACTAGGTGTGGTTAGTCATGATGGCCTTTGATCTTGTTGCCTAAGCCAGTGTTATGTTGTGTTTAGTCCAATACAAACGCACCTTGTGAGCAAGTGTTAAAATGCAAGTGTTGCAAAGTAGTTGATGTGTGCAGGCTTTGTGTATATCAAGTTCAATTATCAGTTATTTTTTCTCGCCCGCAGCTGCTGTCGCCGGAATTGTTATTTGTTCCAGCAGAACTATTTGTGTATATATAATGATACAATCTTTCCCACATTTTTTGTTCATTTGGAAGTTTTACATCATTACATATATTCAATGTTATGACTGTGCACAGAATTGCAGGCGGAAAGAAGCAGACTCGCGCTTAGTGTAAGAGAAACGATGATTTTATTCCTCTTAGTTGTTGCTTGGATGAGTAATGGATAATACTTGTAGGATAAGCGTTAATGGCTGATGTGACCATGATGCGGCTATCTTACTGTAATTTCGTATTTTGAGAAGACTTTATCCCTCGTACAAGCCTGACTAGTTCAAAAATGTTAGCTTGGCTTTATAACGTCAATTCCACAATTTTAAAGGTAAAATAGTCATCGTCGTCGATGCCTTATGTCACGGCGGCTAAGGTTGAATCCGGTAGAAGGGGTAGGATTTCCAGGGTTCAAGAACGGGAGGCGGCCGCCACAGAGGAAGCCTGGATGAGCAGGCATTATTGAAATTGGAAGGGGTACTCCCGGAATGATGCCAGGAGTCATATATGCGCGAAAATTAATGGGCTGACAGCTCTTTTACATATACTAGGGTGTATACCCGCGCTTCGCGGCGTGGTCAGTAAATGGTAAGAGGGAAATTTAAATTTTAGAATATTATCTACCTCTATAAAGAATTATTAAAATTATAGAAGTCATATACGTAAACTTGTTAGAATGGTGTCGCTTTTATTTTAAATCGTATAAAGTTTGTTAGAAACGTAAAATTAATATATATATATATTTATTTTTTGTGGAATTTAACCTTTAGAAGAATGGTGTTAACTCTAAATGAAAACAAAGTTAAGATTAAAAAAATTCAGATTATATTTAGGAATATTTAACATTCTAACTCTGGAAGAATTGAATTAAATTTAAATGAGGATATATTTAACCCAGTTGTAACGTAGGAGTAAGGTTATATATAACAGTCGCATGTGCAAATGTAATATCCTTACAATTGAATATTTAAAAATGAAAGCACGAGAAATTGAAGCAGGAGTTATAGTAGCTGGAAAACATAATATGTTGCTACATAACAATGATGATACAAAATGATAATATGCAAAAGAAATCATAAAAATGTAAGGCAGAATTCACAGTAGATTTGGTACTGTATAGAATTGTCTCCGTATAGACGAAGTTTTTCCTTATAAAATCCATTTAGTGCAACAGTCAGCTTCCCTCTTAAGTCTCATGCGTTGCTAATTGCAGCATGTGGTTATCACGTATTCATTGTTTTTTATTATATAAAGTTTGTTTTTTATATCAAAGTTGGGGACTCTGAGTATTAAATAAATTAGGAGAGATTAACCATTCATAAAATAATCCAATATTCACGTGTCAAATACCTGTATACCCTTTTTAAATGTGATAATGATATAATAATAATTACCATCCATGCTAGACATTTTTCATCTTTACTTGAGGATGCAAAAGATCCAATCCGAAATTTAATTAGTTGACCGACCAAGGTGGTTGGATGTTATCCATAATTAATATTTTGAATCATAGAATGCTCATGCTAATAGTAACGTCTTAGAAGATTAAATATGCATACTTGATTAGATTATCAAAAAAAAGGTCGGCTTTACACACGTCACCAAGAAAGAATGGTTTCTTTTCAAGAGGAGAGAGAACAAAGCTCGTAACCACGTGAAGAGAAAATAGGAAAAGAAAGGAGAGGATGTCAGAATACATGAAAGGGGGATATCTGCAATTTGACCCTAACCATTGCCGAGCAGGAAGACTGTCCACGTGCCAACCGCCGGGTGAAAAACCCAGCTTTATATAAGGTATATAGATTCTAGTAGTCACCCATGCTAAAACACGGGAGATTTCTTAGAAATAATTTACTCATAATCGAATCTTAAGGGATCATATATGTGCCGTAGAATTTTACAATCACATCCTTTTTCATTTCCTAGAAAAATGATGAGCTTGTCAATGTCGGTACTTGAAAAAAGTGAAAAAGCACGAGTTTCTAGACAAAATTTAAGAACAAACACCTATCCATTTTCGTATCAGGTAAAAAACTACGTATCTATATTTTGTTTGAATATGGATACAATAGCCGAAAAATAAGTGTACACACGTATGATCTTGTGAGATCAAAAAACTGTGAGAGCATGAGAGTGGTGATTCTAATGACTAGATTCTGTTTTCTCTCTCCTAGTTGAATCTAGTGATCCAAAATCACTGGTCTCATGCTCTCACAACTTTTGGCTCTCATAGGATCACTCGTATATATATGAGATAAATGGGGTTGCTGCCTCATTTTCTCCATTTTATTTATATTTTTTTGAATTTTTTTCAATGAATATTCATCGCTATATCCCTATATTATGTCATTCAAATTTCGTCTGAAACAGAGACTCCTACGACCTCTATCCAAACAGTCATTTTTTAACGGTCCCAGGATTTTTTAAATCGACCCTGTATGGATGGAGGTCGTAGGAGTCTCTGTTTCGCATGAAATTTGAATGACATAATATAGGGATAAATATTGAATTTATACGGTTTTCATTTTCAAAAAAATAAAAAAAATGTAAAAAATGGGGTGGGGGAGCTAACTAGGGGGCATACACATTTACCCTTTATATATATAGAGAGAGGAGTGATCCTATACGAGTCAAAACCTGTGAAAGAATGAAAGCATGCATTCTATACCACATGATTCAACCTGGAGAGAGAAGATAGAATCATGTGGTCCACAATGCATGCTCTAATGCTCTCACATTTTTTTGCTCATAGGATCACTCCTCTCTCTCTCTCGCTATATATATATATAGAGAGAGAGAGAGGAGTGATCCTATGAGAGCCAAATCCTGTGAGCATGCATTCTGGACCACATGATTCAACCAGGAGAGAGAAGACAGAATCATGTGGTCCAGAATGCATGCTCTCACAGGATTTGGCTCTCATAGTATCACTCCTCTCTCTCTCTCTCTCTCTCTATATATATATATATATATATATATATATATGAGAGCCAAAACCTGTGAGAGCATGCATTCTGGACCACATGATTCTGTCTTCTCTCTCCTGATCTTCTCTCTCCTAGTTGAATCATGTGGTGCAGAATGCGTGTTCTCATACTCTCACAGGTTTTGGCTCTCATAGGATCGCTCCTCTTATATATATATATGTATATATATGAGAAAAGGGAGCCTACACCCAGCTTTTTTTCAATAATTTTTGATTTTTTTGAAATGAAACTTTTGGGGAATTAGATCACCAAGTATCACCATGCTGTCATTTCAAATTCAACTTAATTTGGGACTTCTATCATCTCCATCAAGACTACCAAATTCTAACGGTCTCAGAATTACTGATATTGACATAATCCAGATGAATGTGTTAGGAATGGTTGTTTTGCATGAAGCTTGAAACACATATTCCACTCAATATATTAAGAAAATCCCCCTAATGCTTCCTTCAAAAAAAATCCAGAAAATAATGAAAAACAAAGCCGGGTGAAGGAAGTTGCCTATACCCTCGTGTGTAGGCTCCCATCTCCCTATATATATATAGAGAGAGAGAGAGAGGAAAGATCCTGTGAGAGCAAAAAAATGTGAGAGCATGAGTGCATGCATTCTAGACCACTAGATTCTGTCTTCTCTCCTGGTTGAATCATGTGGTCCAAAATGCATGCTCTCATGCTCTCGTAGGCTTTGGCTCTCATAGGATTACTCCTCTCTCTCTCTCTCTATATATATATGAGTGATCCTATGAGTGCAAAAAGTTGTGAGAGCATGAGGGGGTGATTGTAGACCACTAGATTCAACCAGGAGAGAGAAGATCAGGAGAGAAAACAGAATCTAGTGGTCCAGAATAACTCTTCTCATGCTCTCGCAACTTTTTGCTCTCACATAATCACTATATATATATATGGGAAAATGGAGTATGCTCCCTGGTTGTAGCCAACTTACATACTCCCACCCCTTTTTCCCTGTATTTTTTTATTTTTCTGAAATGAAACCTATTGGAATTTAGATCACAATATGTCACCATGATGTCATTCAAAATTCAACTTAATTCAAGACTTCTATCCCCTCCATCTAGACTATCAAATTTTAACGGTCTCAGAATTGCTGAAATTGACCCCCTTCAGATGGAGGGCATATGAGTCTCTGTTTCTGACGAAATTGGAATGACATGTTAGGGAATATAGTGATGAATATACATATTTTTTATTTCCAAAAAAATAAAAAATAGAGAGGAAATAGGGGTGGGAGTAGCCTCCTTTAACCCTATATATATAGAGAGAGAGAGGAGTGATCCTATGAGAGCCTTGATTCTGGACCACATGATTCTATCTTCTCTCTCCTGGTTGAATCTTGTGGTCACTAATCAATGCTCTCATGCTCTCACATGTTTTGGCCCTCATAGGATCACTCTTATATATATATATATATATATATATATACACATTAATGAAAAATGAATGGGTAAATTTTAGAATGTTCCCGAGCCCTTCGAACTATAAAAAGTACCAATGTCCCAACTTTTAAAGCTTGTTTCCATCTAATTTGGAGCTATTATGCTTTAAGACTAGAATGATAAAATGATCTACTTAATTCCTCGGTTCTATATCACAATGATTAGTCAAGATTTCATGCTACATTGTTACTTTTTTTAAAGGGGTTTTACCCCAAGAACTATATAAACTTTGTAAATTACCTTCTCGACCTTTGAAATATCGATATTCCTCCCTCGAGTCTGTAAACTTGCTAACTTTTATCGTATAGACCCTACGGTTAACTGTCAATCATTTGACTGTTAAAACTAATCGGATTCCGTGAAAATTTTCTCCATGATACCCATTTTGTTTATCAAAATTGAAAAGAATGTTATTCCCCCTCCCCCTGCCTCCTCGACGACATCCCCTCCTCCCATCCGCCTCTCCCATTCCAACCTCGATCGTCATATCCTCTCCCTCCACCACTTGTCCTCCCACCTCCTCTTCTTCGCTCGCTGTGACTCTGGCCACCTCCTCTCCTCCACCTCCTCCTTCGTCGATCGGGTCAACTCCAAGGTCCACCAGCTCGACCTCATGGTCTGAACATCAGAGCATCTCCAAGATCCTCCGCCTCCTCTCCTACGCCCGTTGTGACTCCTACCACCTTTCAGTCGATCTATGCTCAGATCCCCTCCCCCTCCTCCTCCGCCCACCCAGACCTCCCCCTCGACCTCCTTCTTGACCTCCCTCCCCCTCCCACCGACCTCCGCACAGATCCCCCTCATCCCCTCCACCTTTGCCCGACCAGGCCTCCCCTCCGACCTCCTCCCTTACCTCCCCTCTCCCTCCCATCGACCTCCGCCCAGATCCTCCCTCATCCCTTTTACCTCCGCCCACCTAGGCCTCCCTCTGACCTCCTCCCTGACCTCCCCCTCCCCTCCACCGACCTCTGCCCAGATCCCCCTTCATTCCTCCCACCTTTGGCTCCATCTTCCCCCCGCATCGCCCCATTCCCCCACACTGCCCCCGCATCACCCCTTTCCCCTACCATTGTTTCTCCACGCCCGCCCCCCTCCACCACCACCACCTCCTCCTCGGAAATGCATTTATTTAGCATCAATAAATATTTGATTAATCAATTCAAGAACTCATCCTGATTTTATTTTTTTTAAAAAATATTTTCTTGATCAGAAGACATTGTTTATATGTGAAAATAGAAAAAATTGTGATTTGGTGGATGGATGGAGATGTTGTGAAGAAGAGAGAGAGAGAGAGAGAGAGAGAGAGAGAGAGAGAGAAAATAAATGGAGGAGGGAGAAGAAGAGGAACGGAGGAAGAAGAAGATGAAGAGGAAGAAGGATATGAGGAGATGGAAGATCCACTGTCCAATGCACATATGGTTAGATTAACCCATATTATTGATTCAAGTAAAATTGAAAGTAATGACGGGGCCTGCGGGGTACGACGGAGCAAGTTTACGAGGACGAGGGAGGAATATCGATATTTCAAAGGTCGAGAAGGTAATTTACAAAGTTTATAAAGTTCAAGAGGTAAAAATCCATTTTTAAAATTTAGAGTATTACATGAAAATGAGTGTTTAATTCGGATATTTTTTGTAATTTACTCAAAAGTAATTAATATTCCATATGCAGCGCTCTTAGAAACCTACTCCATCTTGCATGTCATTTATGGCGTTTATTGTTAGACGTGCTATGTAAACATAATCTTTCTCCAGTTAATCTAACAATGTTTAAGATGGGTGCATATGAAATTAAGTTCATTAGGGGCGGGATTTCATAATTGAGGGCTAGGCGAAAATGTAGTTCATGTTGCATGAATATTTTTCTTATGGGAATTTTGGCAAAACTGTCATCATGTAAAATCAACTAAAAATTAATGAAGTCCTCCTAAAATCATGTCTAATTACAGCACGACCACTATACTCTTTGGATTAACATCACTACTCATGTAATTTTACTCTTTCCAGCATATAAGTGCCAACCGTCAATTTACTCCACTAACTTGATCATCTTTGTGGATGCGTTGTAGAGAACAAGGAATGCGGGATACGGATGTGGAATAAATACTAGGATGTTTATTCTCAATTCACTTTTTTTTACGTTGGTGGATGTAACGTTTCGGGCTTAGGTCCCCGCCCCGTTATCGCGGAAAACTGACCCTGACAACTTGTTGGGTACGGGACCAAATGGATCCGTTGACAACCACCCAAAATGCTTAAGTCCAAGTTGTCAAATAGTAATCCCCACCACTTATAAACCATACCCACACTTCGTGAGTTTTAGGTATGGCACTATGTTTGGAGTTGGGGTGTTACAACCTCCCCCACTTATATTCGCAACGTCCTCGTTGTGACATGGCCCATCACTTATTCCCAGTGATAGTGGCGGCTGCACGCTCCGGGTAGCCATTTCCTCCAACCTCTTTGTAGGGGCGACTCCACATCTCGGGTAGCCCTTTCCACTATCAGAGAGAATTTGGCTCTGATACCATTTGTAATGTCCCGGGCTTAGGTCCCTGGTTCGTTATCGAGGAAAACTGACCCTGACAACTTGTTGGGTACGGGCCCAAATGGATCCGTTGACAACCACCCAAAATGCTTAAGCCCAAGTTGTCAAGTAGTAATCCCCATCACTTATAAACCATACCCACACTTCGTGAGTTTTAGGTATGGCACTATGTTTGGGGTTGGGGTGTTACAGTGGAAAAAATTGTGTGTGTGTGGTGGGGGGAGGTCATTATTTGCCGTTCTAGAAATTTGTACAATAAATGATATAATGTTCGGACTTTTAAAATTATTTTGCAAAATTTTGGTCCTCTTATTGATTTTTCAATATTTTCAGAATTCAATAATTGAAAATTTTATGTTTTTAATATTTGTTTCAAGTTTCAATTGAGTCCCCCGATGAGCTATCAATAATTTTAGGAACTTTTTTAGTACACTCTACAATTTACACAATAACTAAATATTAAAATTATTTTTCAACTCAGGGTGATTTTGGAAATTACAAAAAGGGCCTTAGGATTCAATTCTCCATATGCCCCTAGATTTCTCAAAAAATGTAAAATTCTCTAAAGTTAAAAAAAAAACAACAAAAATAATGAAAAATCCAAACAATTCAAAAAAGACCTATATAGTCTTGAATATGTCTGGAATCTAGTTACATAGGTTCTCCCATATTTCAAAATATTAAATACAAAAAGAAAAATAAGAATCCAAATCAAAGTCAATAAGTATGAAAATGTCATAGAAAGAGCAATAAATGTTTGTGCAAAAGTCTGTGGATCAATCCTTGACTTATCCTAACATTGTTTCATGTGAAATTGAGAAAATTTTGCGAGGAATCATTTTTCTTGTAATGATAAGATATATATCGGAGACCCTTCGTTTTTCATGAATATGCACAACTGTAAATAAAAATACATTATTTAACACATCGAAAATTGCATTTTCATTATTATATGTTTAGCTACTGAAAATATGCTAATGAATATTAAATTATTTATTGACATAGGTTACTTCTAATGTAGTGTGGGTACATGAACCCTACCTCATCTTTATCTTGGCCATGTTCAAATGTGTAATGTGTGGGTGTAGTGCACCTTAGTAAAACTATTCTAACTTTGGTTATGAATCCACTTATGACAGTTCTCAATGCATATAGAAAACATCCTACTCTATCCTCCCCACCCTCTTCAGGAAACGGATCTTCTGCTGTAACAATTTTGTTGTAACGCAGAGGGTCGTCCGATCCTCATCCAACGGATCTCCATCGTTGCAGCATATAATTGTAACAACAACGAATCCTCTATGTCCCTCTCCATCCACCGATTCAAATTCATCTGCATTTCCTATCTCCAGCCTCCAAGATACAAAAGTTCTCAAGTAAATAGTGTTTATGTTTCATGTATATTTCACATCTTCGTAACCAATCATGTTTCATGTTGTCCCTTCTTGTACAAAATTAGATAGCAATTTTATACCTAGGTATGGAGTTAGAAATACCAGTACTTCGTCTGAACCTATGGCGTCCCTACATGTGGCTTCTAGTCTAATTATATTTTAGCATCTAAATGTAAGAAATTATATGCATGCAACTACCATATATGGTAGTTGTCAACTTTATTTTTATTTATTATTTTGTGGCTCATGATTAATTATGAAAGGATGCATCTTATGGGAAGTTGCTCTTGGTGGTTACCTTAATGGATAGGTAACCATCATGTATTATAAGTATTGTTTGGGGTCCCCTCTCCCTCAACTAATGAATGCAAGATGATCCATTACTCAAGCATATTGGGCAAGAGTTGAAAAGGAGAAGGAAATCCCATCTACATCACTTCATTTCCACTACGATGGCTTCCGGTAACTTTTAAATATCATAGATCTATTTTGATTAAGTTAATAGATCTAACAATTAGATCTATCGATTGGTATCAGAGCTAACAATTAGATCTAACAATTCGCAGCCTTATTGTTAATTATAAAGTTATTTGCCATCGTTAGTGAACGTCGGATATATTCTTTTTTATTCTGCCGAGTACATGAAGTACTTCATCCGGATTCACAAATACAGGAGGCGTAATCAGCCATTGATTTTATTTTATTTATATGA
>JAZKJV010000679.1:455315-549829 GCA_037367405.1 Ottelia alismoides
TACCATAGTTTGGTTAAGAGGGGTAAAATAGGAAACCTTCATCTTCTTCCTCGGGTTGACCTTCGGGACAGTCGGCGGCGTGGGCAGTGGCATCATCTTTGTGCTGTAAGGCAGCCGACGACATGAGAAGAGGGGAAGGAGGATGGGGAAGCTCGAGGCGGATGAGAGGTGGGGAGAAGGATGGGGAAAGATGGGGTGGAGGAGGGGCAGAGGAGGGTGGCCTGGGTGCGGAGGAGAAGAGGGGGCGAGAAAAGGAGGGGGGAAGCTCAGGGCGGTGGAGGGGGATGCTCGAGGTGGAGGAGAGGAGGGGCGAAGGAGGGGGTTAGATGAGGGCGGAGAAGAAGAGGGGGCGGAGGAAAGGAGGAGAGAAGCTTGGGGCGGGGGAGGGTGGCTTGTAGGAAGGGGAGGAGGAGGATGGCCTGGAGGCGGAGGAAAAGAGGGGGAAAGCTCTGGGCGAATGAGTGGGGATGCTCGGGGCATAGGAGAGGAGGGGACGGAGGAGGGGAGAAGCTCCAAGAGGAGGAGAGGAGGGGGAGGGGGAAGTCGACCTAGGGAGGATTGGAACTGGCGTGAGGCGAAGTCAAGCTTGAGTGCCTTGAAGGAGTCGAAGGCATCGTCGATCTCAACTATGGCAGCAAAGTGGGACTTGAGGGAGTGGACGATCTCAGCTTGGAAGTCGACAACGGCCTGCTTATGGACGACGATGAGGCGGAGGGCAGTGCCGCCGAAGGCGGAGGCCATGGGAGAGGGTGATACGGTCAACAAAGACCTCATAGTTCATTTTTTTCTAATTTACTTCCGCTTGTGCCCTCAATGTTAATGTCCGTTCGCATTGAAGATGGACGGCAACTCACATGAGGGGCATAAGTGATAGAATGATGAAAAGTCGGGGGCACAAGTGATATTCCCAAAAAAGAAAGGGCCTAATTGATATTGGAATATCTCAGACGAACACAACTGATAAAAATCATAAATATAATATATAATTGAAACAATTGATGTAACATAAATGTATTTGCAAATATTGATAAACTGTTTTTTTTTAAAAAAATATTATATTTGCATATATATATATATAGGCACACATTTTTAGTTAATGTTACATATATAAACACGTAGATACAAACAAATACACATGAATGGATAAATATGTAAAGATATATACACACATAACCAATGCAATATCTATAAAATATACGCATATCTACGATGCAATACTTCTATGTATTTGTATTAAAATGCATACAGAACATACATATCTTAAGGTACACGTGTAATTTTTTTTCCCATATACAGCATCAAATATCATGCATATATATACATGTGTAATATTTTATATCATTATAATAGAATGAAAATAGTTGTGACCCATTCTTTGTAACAAGTGTTTGTGACTGAGTTGATTGGTATTTTTGTTTGGCAAGGTAGACCATCGTTTTTAACTTGAAACCATTGCTATTTTTGAATGAAATCAAATTTGAATTTTGGTTAAATGTCGATTAATCCTGATTGAACTAGATTCCAACTAACTGACTGAATCGATGCTTTAACCAAAACAATTACAATTTAGCAAATCTAATTGATTAAAGCTTTTTATAGATTATTCTGACCATTAAAAGAATGATGTGGGATTAAAGGGGTCAATTGTTCATGGATAGAAAGACCTATTAAGGTTGTACGTGTGATGTTATTGGTGGGTATGAGGGGAGGCATGTGCTCTTTAAATATTAGTAGGTCTCCGATTCCAAGAAAAATAATTTTGGCACCTAGTCCCGCTAATCATATTATTTTTAAAAGTTTGAGCACAAAAATGTATATTTTTACACCACATCCCGTAAACTCTTGTTTAATTAGAACTCTCTAATGATCTAGTGGTAAAATCAATGGCTCTCGCTAAAAAAGATCGAATCCCTCCCTCCAACTCCACCCCCTACTAGTATTAAAAAAACTCTTGTTTTAATTATACCACACCCTCCATTATCTTCATATTTACCGCACGACCCCTTCAACTGCATTAAACGCTGGTATTAACGTAATGGAGCAATCGAATCAATAGTTGCATTGACAACATTGCCCCTAACAACCCTCTTCTTCGATTTCGACCGTCCATCTTCGATGCTCACTGTTGGTGAGTGTATCCGTCAACCATTCGAATGATATGATTGTCAACGAGGAAGGTGAGTCGTCGTTTGCGCAGGCTCGGAGAACCTAACCTGCATGGCATCCGAATCGCAATCATGCAGTGTATGCAGCCAACTTGGGCTCCCTCTTCCTTATCCTGGATGTAGGACATGGTACATGACAAGCCAATAGTTTGGAGAAGATGATTGGGTCAAGGAATTTATTGCCCAATGTGGACCTTAATGCATGTGCCTGAGGCACAAGTGCCAAACCGTATCAACTCCAAACGTCCAAAATGCACATCTTTTCGCATTGTCTACTTGTGCATTCTTCTCTCTGTGATTTTGGGAAGATGACAACAACACTCATCGCCATTGATGCATCCAGTGACCCACCTATACTAATGGGCCACGCCGGGATACTGACTGCGATCCCGGATGCATCTCACATGCATAAAGCATCTCCCTCTTTCATCTATCGTCGACTGGCATAGTCATGAGCTCTAGTATCACGCTAGCCAACTATGTCCAGAAGACTAGTAAGGAAACACCGATGTAAGATACCACCCGAATATTGAGTGAGAGCATAGTTGTTAAGAAAAGGGATTTTTACACCTATAACTTTGAGTAATTTCATAATTACAATCATAACTCCGCATAATCGTGAATTACTTACAGAATCCTGAATAATGCTTAACTCTTACACTTATAACCCATTGTTAACTTCCATCCAATTTAAGGTGAAAGATGGAGGTATATGTCAATTATTTTATATTTTATACCCTTTAAGTTTTCACTATTTACAAATGAGACAACCTTCTTCCTCCTCCAGCTCCCATCCTCCTCCCCTTCATCTTCCAGCACCCACTCTTCCTCCCCTCCCTCCGGTCGACCACGTCCTCCTCCTCTCCTTCATCCTTTGGCACCTGCTTGCAAGCTTCCGAACTACTCTCGTCGTCATGAACACGAACCAGATACTTATATTTGATTCTTTACGTATTTTAATGAAGAAATAACAGGTTGAAAACATTTTTCTAAAAAATGTCCAAGACGGAGCAAAGATGGTCTGTGGAAAGAGTTGACGTCCTGTGGCTGGATATTCTCCATGGAGAAAACATACCGTCATTTCGTCTGTACCGTCAACTTGATGTTTAAGGTTTGACGTCCTGTGTCGGCGGTGCTTTGATGATGGTGGAGGACGGCAGCGACGGAGGTTGCAGGTGGAGGACGTATCCACCTTAAATGCGCCTGAAGATGCTCATCAACCTCCCGCCAACCACCATCATCAAAGCACCGCCGCCTGCCTGTGAGCATCGACACCCGCACCGAAGTTCCCTCCCCCCAAGCCGCGTTCCCTTTGCCGCCGGTGCATGCTTTCTAAGCCCCTCCCCCGCTCCTACACTCGCATCGAAGACCCCTCACCCCAGGCCACGTCCCCTCCACCAGCACCCGCGTCGAAGCCCCCTCCCCAAGGTCGTGTCCCCTCCATCGCCACCCCCACCCGCACATCCCTTCGCCCCTGTTCTGCTGAAGCCCCACCCCACCCGTTGTCAAGCACCCATCAAAGGCCCCCTGCCAGCCACTACCAGCAAGAAACACCCCTCTACAAGAAATGTTTTCTCTCTTTTTTTTTGGTTAATCATGGTCGTCAGATGTAAATTGGTTAGAATAACTCACTCATATGATTGAATAAACATATTAAACTAACGGAGAGTTATAAGTGTGAGACAAAGTGACTATCCAAGGTTCCTCGTGTAATTCACGATTATACGAGGTTATGATTGTAATTACGAAATTACTCAGAATTATGAGTGTAAAAATCCCTTAAGAAAAACATAAGCACAATCCACCAACACCACCACAAATGCGCTTGAAAAATAATCCAAGATATGACAATGTCCGGTTGTCTCTTACGACCATCAACGAGGGTCGCATCAAAGCCTCCAAACCGGTTACGTGTTCAGCCATCACAAGAAACAGTGGAAAAAGATAGATGATCGATCATAGAATAGCCAATCATCTAAGCTCCTCGATTGTTATTGTCAGGTCGGAGATTGATCCATGAAGCATTACCCGATGCGAACTTGAATCACTCGAAAAAGGTGTGTCAGGAGCAACACTGCTGCCTCGTGGAAAAAACATACTAACGAGCAGGGTGATTGGATGCGGCCATGGGCAGAGAGGATGTGGACTCGTCTCAACAGCCTCCCACTTTCAGGCCGGTGCTATCGTTGACTCGTAACAAGCCGAGCTACATCTTTTTTTCCCTCCTAGACATCACGCACATTCATATAATCTAACATCGAATGTTGGCATATTACAAAGAAACTGTTGAGAGACGGGCAACAAGTTGCGCCGCCAATCCCTTTTGGATAGCAAATCCAATTCTTCGGAACAAAACATCCATAGACCTGGGAACCATAACATTACGATGCATAATTTTCTGGACCCTCTTAAGGAGCTCTACAACTTCAGACTCAAGAACCCAAAGGTATCAAACCCGAAAGGGATGAATACATGTTGATTGTCAATACAAGCTTTTTCATGTTTAGCAACTTTGGCTGAGGCAGCTTTCTGTGCAAGCATAACCCGCAGTAAAATCACTTTTTATCAGACCAACTAATGGAGACACTCCAGTTAAATCAACACATGTATGTTTTCCTCCAGCCCAATCAAAAATTAAAACATCCGCTAGTCTGAGTGTGGATCTCCCCTCATGTGGATCAGACAAAAATTCACAGTGCTTCTTCCTTTGACGCTACATCCGGCGATACAAATTATACACTGATTATTCGTTAAACAATTTGACTAATTACAAGTCGTGCATGACGATCACTGCGGTCAAACACATCCAGAAACTGAACATTAGTATTACTCCACATAGAACCAATGACTGTAGAAGAAAGAAGCCTTCTCACCCTGCGCATGATTTGCATGATAATTGATGCCATCTAAAAAGATGAGTAAACAAAAAAAAGTCATGTAGTTGAGAATCCAGGGGCACATTATACAATTGAACTTGCACTATGTACAACATCTTGTTCCGAATTACTGAGGTTTTTGAGAAAGATAGAAAGAGAGGGAGGGAGGAGAGAGTCTGCATAATTGGTACAAAATTCTTATCAGTCTGGGCAAAATGGTTTCAGCACTAAAATCACAAAGAACATTCCAAGATTTTACCAGCATGACAGCGAATCACGACTTCGAGATGATCTGCTATATGAAAGAGAAGGGAGCTTCTCTGCAACAGTGTACAAAGCCGTAAAGGATTAACATCTCTAGGGAGAGAAAGGGAGGCTCCAAGGGCCAGCAATGCGATGCTCTTTTCGAATGGACTTTTTTTTGAAGATGCCTATAAACAGCATGGAGATGCCATTTTACGCCTACAAAACAGTAGCTTCTTAAGATATCGCAGGGGGTCTACGATATAATCACCTTAATACATTGAAAGGAATTCAATCCAAAGTTCATCATATGGTTACTGAATACTGACATGATGGAAAGCAATCACCCAACTGCAAATCAGATTGTCAGAGAAGGATGACTACCACCTTCCCTAGACCATCATGCATGCTATGATGCTATCAAATGAAAACTAATGCGCTATATATAAACATCGAGTCAAGCATCGCTCAGTCAGAAATTCTATAAACTTCAGATGGCGAGAAGGTCAGGCATATACAAGAAGCATGTGGGTTTTAGCTGAGTAGGCACACATCAGAGAGGAGTTAAAATGTTTGACATTATCAGAGGAGTTGGAATTGCATTGCCTAGCATTTAAAAAAGTTCAATGGACAGAGGTCACTTGGCCAGCGATACATGTCGACTTGGTAGAGTGCAGCGCTAAATCTACGTTTGCCACATGAAAAATGAATTTGATAATTTACTGGCTGCCTTGACACTAAAAACAACAATAACAAAGCCTTTGCCCACAATTAAGTAGTGTCGGCTACATGGATTTTTGCATCCATTCAGATCTATTTTGGGTCATTCTTGGGTTTAAATCCAAATAACTAAGATCCCTTCGGATAATTTAGTGGTTGTCTTGACACTAGAATGCAAATAAAATGGTTATAGTAAATAGGTTACAAAAATGGGTAATGCATTGTACATGTTTTCCTTGAACAATTAGCTAATTCAATAATCCTTAAAAAATGTTCAAAGAACAGAAAAGAGGAGAGGCGATTAATCAAGGCAATTACTTTCTTGAAAAAATAACCAGTTTACTTGTGATGCGTGGACTAGTGTTGAATATGCAGCTAAGCCAGGAGACCCTAATCATAGTTAAAAGATAAGGATGAATTATGTGGGAAGCTTGTGTAGATTGAAAATGTGGCTTACTGATAATAAAATCATAATTTACATTCAATAATGTCAATTGATCTCAAAAAATAATAATAATGACAAACAACCTACCATAACAATATGTGATATTGACAGAGCCTAATCAAATAGGGAGACAACTCGATCTGATCAAAAAATTAATTAAGAATTCGCTACTCGATGGAAATTTGGGATGATAAGTCATACTTATTTTGATTTCAAAGACAGGTTACTAGTTTGCACATGCTAAAGAAAATATGCCGACGAAATAGCACGTGCAGATCCTTAAAAAAAGAAAAAATAAATGCTGGTAGATATTTGCATTTCTTTTAGAAAAATCATATTAAGAGTTATAAGGATTTTAAACAGGAAAAATGCAAGTTCGCTAACAAAATCCTCTTTCAAATGGACAAAGGAATTGATGGTGATGCCACGCATAAAATTAATGCAGGGAGGTACAAGTGGAGAGGAGCTTCGGGTATTCTTTATTATAAGAATATATCTTTAAAGCTCAAAGGTAAATGCAACAAAGCTACAATGAGCTGCAGTATTTTAGGGAAACAAGTGTTGGTCAGTTAGCTATGGCAGTGTCTATCAAGTTCTACAAGTTGAACAGACCTCAACTCAGAGCTCAGACTTGTCAAGTAAACCAAAGCTCAAACTTGCGCTCAAACTCAACCAAGTATGTTTTGATATCATGCACATTGTAATATAACTTTGTGGGTGTGTTCTTAACTTCATACCAAGCCTAGGTGATGAGTAGAATAATGATCAACTAAAACTCGATTGTTGTATGACTATTGAGCCAAAATTGTAGATCGGACTCAACTCATTAAACTTAGCGATCCAGATGCAAGCGACAAACACGTTGAGTCCAAGTCGAATTCACCGATCCTACGCTCCCCCCCCCCCCCCCGTTAAATATAGATGTGCAAAGAATGTCTATAGTAAGATGGATTTGTTTCGACCGTTAAAAAGGAACGAATTCACAATCTGAGTATCATACAACAGGTTGATGCAGCACGGATAGAAGATTAAATGAGAGAAACTTGTCCAAGGTGAATTTGAAGTGTACAAAAACTGACATTTAAAGGTCTAGTTCGAAGTCAGAAGCTAGATGTGCTTTGTTATAGATGGTGTGGAAGACTAAAGAAATGTTAGAATCTGAAGTTATTCATTTTTCTAACATGGTATCAGAGCGAAAAGAATAATCTAGAGGATGAGAGGGGGTAAGGGTGCTTCGAAGGCGGCTCGTGCATGGCGCAAAGTCTGCCACGCAGGGGTGGAGAGGGAGGCTCGTTTTCGCGACCGCCATAGGGTGGTTGGGGAGACTCAAAGTTCTCAGGGGGAGTTCGCAGGAGGGGGATACTACTGAGGAGGGGGTAGGAGGGGTGGAGTCTGGAGGTTCGGGGGGCTGGTCGCCGGTGTCGCATAGGAAGCCGGGTCGGCGTTGCTTCCGCTGCAGGGGGCGAGGGCACATTGCTTCGACCTGAGCCCTCCCCCCCTTGTTTCGCTTTTGGCCGGGTGGGCCACCGTCGTATCCATTGTCCGGCTACGTCGCTTCTAGATTGGGCTGGCGGAGTTCGGGAAGAGTTGGTTGGCGGGTCTGAGAAGTCTGGCGTGCATGGGGGCGAGGCGGTGGCCCGGGATCCTGACACGGCTCCTGGCGTAGGTGGGGGCAAGGCGGTGGCTGCGGGGACCGACGTGGCATTCCCAACCTCGACGGAGGCGGTTGGAGGTTTCTCAGGTGTGGATGGCATTTTGATTGGAGCTCTTCTGGGCAATTGCGGTGGCTCGATGACCGATGGCGTTTCGTCCCTCACCGCACTGGATGGGGGGTCTCCCGTTGCCTTGGCGGGGACTTCTGCGGTGACATCGTCCCTCTCCCCAGTGGTCGTTTCTGTGTTCGTGGCCTCTCTGTCGCTCAGAGGAGGCAGCTCCTGGGTTTGTGGGCGGGCGGAGGTGTTCTCTGGAGGTTGCCTTGATTTCTAGATGGTGTTGGATGCCCGGCGACTAGGGTCGTGTACGTGCAGGGAGCGACGTTCCTGTCGCGCATGGTCCATGCCCTGAGGTCGTCTCTCTGGCGATTGGGCGAGGTCCTTGAGATCCCGGAGGATGGAACTGCGCCGGGCAGTGATCCAGAGGTGGTGGTTGTTCTTTTGGATTGTGTCGGGGGATCTCCCTGATTCTCGAAGGTTGTTTTGTCGATGGGTCGCTTCGCTTTTAGGTTGCAGGTGTGTATTCCGGAGCCACCGCCGACACCTCCGGACCCGGTGGTTGCTGGTGGCGTCGTTCGGTCACCCCTTGATCGCGCCGAAGGGGGCGGTTCAGATTCCGGGGATGCGGCATTCATGGCCTCGGCGGATGGCGTTTCGATCGACGACGAATCCGTTTCTGTTGGTGGCGCTTCGGCTTCAGCGAAGTTGGCTGCGTCATTCATTGGGGGAGGCGTTTCGGCTTCTGTGGCGGGAGCAGAACGGTCGCCTCGGGTAGGCCTTGACTCTTCAGGATCCCAAGGGTTGCTTGACTCCGATTCCCACGCGTTGGAGGCAGGGGACTCTTTGGCTTCTCAACCGTCGACGAAGGGAGATATGTCGGTGGTACTTTTCCCCTGGAGGGGCCCTCTGGGCGCGGTTGGTGATTCCGCGTGTGTGGCCGCTCACGTGGGGGGCCCACTTGGCGTCGTACGTGATTCCACGAGGGATGCTGCTCATGTGGGTTCGGGCAAGCCACCTTCGGTCCTTTATCGGATCCTTCTTTTGGATGATCCACGCCCGACACCGCCTGCTCTGGTTAATTGGCTCTTCCACTCGACGCTCGGGGGTGCGTCGTATTCTCTCCTGCTCTCGGGGAAGAGCCTCCCGGCTTTTTCCGGCGATGGTGTCTACGACACCCCTGGCAGGGGTGGGAACTTCTTTCCACCTCTGGGGCGTGCCCTTCCGGTCCCCTTTGCCGAGGTGCTTTGTGGTCGCGAGTAGTTGGGGGCCTCTCGGTTCCTGGGCTCCTCCGGGGGGCTTCCGCGGCTGGGGCGAGGCGCCCTTTCTTCGTCGGCGATGTCTTCCACTCCTCGGCGGTGGCGGGGGCTTTCGAAAGCTCCGCAGATGGTGGGGGCAGAGCTGACAGGAAGTCCGGGAAGAGATACTGCCGGAGGCCTCGGGCCCGAGCTGGCGTTGCGACAGTGGGTCTCTCCTCGGTCTCGGGATTGAAGCTTCAGGTGGCAAAGGCCGCGGGTGTGGTCGACCTGGGTGTCGGGGATGCAGCTAGTTCCAAATTGAGATCCTATCATGGAACGTGAGGGGTCTGGGTGACCCAGCGAAGAGAAGGGTTTTGGGCTCAAGGTTTGTGGAGTGGGGTTGTGATGATGTGTTCTTGCAGGAAACCAAGCTAAGCTCGATCTCGAGCTGTGATTGACTTTCTTTTGGTGACGACGCCATTTTCGACTTTGACTTGATTGGGGCGGTTGGCGGGGGGGAGGGGGGGCTGCTTATTGTGTGGAAGGGCTCCGTCTTCCCGTGCCGTGCGGAGCTGAGGGGGTACACGTTCTAACAATTCTGCTTGAATGTCGTCGCTCGGGGCGGCGCTGGCGATTTCTTGCCTTTATGGTCCGTGCCAGGCGTCGGAGCGGCAATAGCTGTGGTTGGACCTGAGACTTGCCAAGGAGGCCTTTCCGGGCGTGCCCTGGCTGGTCGGAGGTGACTTCAACATCACCTTGCTCTCGTCTGATAGGCCGGGACTGCGGGGCGGGCAGGACCCCAGCTCTGAGGCCTTCGTTGACACGGTGGAGTCGCTAGAGTTGGAGGTGATGTATGCGACTGGCTCTAGGTACACTTGGTGCAACTCCAACTCAAGATCGCGCCTTGACCGCTTCCTGGCGTCGTATGAGCTCCTGGCGGTGTACCTGCTCGTGTTCGTGGCTGCGAGGCTGCGCACTCGATCTGATCACACCCATCCTTTGGGACTCAGGCGGTCCTCTGCCCGCTCGTGGCTTCTTCCGCTATGAGAAGGCTTGGTTGCTCGAGAGTTCGTTCAGGGACCTGGTGGTGTCGCACTGGGGGTCGGTTGCCGTGAACGGGACAGTGACGACGAGGTTCGTCCAGAAGCTGAGCTCTCTGCGGGCGAGGTTGTGCGCTTTTAAGTGGGAATCAGGGGAGCACCGATGGGCTACCAGGATGAATGCGGAGGGCGTCGTCAGCATGCTCGATGCCTTAGAAGATGAGCGTCCCTTGGTGGGGGACGAGCTGGAACGTCGCTATGTGACACAGAAGATGATCCTCGACGAGGACAAGAGAAGGGTCAGCGAATGGAGGCAGAGATCCAGACACAAATGGCTTACAGAGAGGGACGCAAACACGACCCTTTTTCCACAGGGTTGCCAGCGGGCGGCAGAGGAAGAACTACATTAGATCGATGCTCATTGAGGGGGAGGTGGTGGAGGGAAACGTTGAGCTGGGGAGGGCAATAGCAAACCACTTCCACAGGGTCTCCGCGAGGGCTACCGCTAGGCATTGGAGATGGACGGGCTTGGGCGCGGTGCGTCTTTCGGACGTTCACGCGTCTAGCCTAACCATGTCGGTTACGATGGAGGAACTCAAAGCGGCGATGTGGGTCCTCGACGGTGATGCAGCGTGAAATGGAAATATAGGGCTGCATTTATTTAAATTTTATCCGTTAATTTTATTTACGTTTATTTGAGTCGTCGTAATTTTAATTAAATAAAAGAGATCGCATGTGATCTCTAAAGTAGTTAGTTTCAATTTGAATTTCAAATTAGTCGGTTAGTCGGTTAGAGTCAAATTAGGATAATTAGTTTGAATTTGAATTTGAGTTGCTCTTTTGTAATCTCATCCCTCCTATATAAAGGGCTGATAGGCTAGTTATCTAGGGAGTTCAGTTGATAATTAATTTGAGATTTTTATCTCTATCCCTCTCTCGTCTCTCTCCTTCCCCACGTGGTCTTCACGTTTCTCTCTTCCAACCCCTCGTGTTCCCAACGAGCTTCTCTTCTCAACCCCTCCAATTTATTCTTCCACCAAAAATTCCACCGCTCAAATTTATTTTCCGCCATCGTCGAATCTCCGTTTGCATCAATTGGTATCAGAGCATGGCTTACAGATCGTCCTCACGATCTGACGATCCGTCCAGACGTTCGCACCGACATGCATCGAAGGACTATCATTCATCGGAGAGGAAACGACGAGCCAAAGAAGCTTACAACAAGGAGACGATGGACGCACTGCGTGATTTCCAGTCCAAATGTCAAGATTTCCAGTCCAAATGTCGAGACATGATGGCTAATCTCGAAGCTCTATGCGCCACCATATCAAAACCTTCGACCATGGAAGCCACTGTGCAGACTCACGATGAAGAAAATACCGAAAATATCGCCGTCATCGATGATTTATACGTAGTCCAGGTCGTTTCAGAAGACAAAACAATCGAACTGCTTGCTGTCCAGTCCTTATTGGAGCAGCCATCACCGTCGGCAACAACTATCTCACCGTCTCTGGCCGTCCCGACACGGCTCCAACCATCTTAGGTACTCCCCTTGCCGTACACGATGACCACGACCCCGCCCTCAATGATTTCTTCCCCATCTGCAGCCCCAAACACCCTGCCAGCCCCGCATTCAGCCCCTTCCGCCGCCCCCGTGCCCCCAACATCCAGTCCAGCCCCGCCCTCGAGCCTCTCTCAGCCCCTGCATCTTCTCCCAACACCCCTGCACCCCCCCCCCCATTCCTCGCCGAACAGACCCCAGAACCCCTCCCGCACCCCCTGCTACCCAGCCCACAGCCTCAACGCCCCCTCTCGTCACCATTGCACCTCCTGCGGTGCACCCCCGCAGCACCAGCCCTCCCCCTCCTTCTCTACCACGCCCTCCCCGACCCCCCCCCCACACCTCTTCCCATTGCCATCGCCATTCCTCAAACCCTTCCCCGAAGTCCACGACCCCACCCAATGCTGCCCGCAACCCACCGCGGATCGTCCCGACGTGGTCTCTGCCTCACTGCGCGCCGCCACCATCGGAGAACCACGCGCCACCAGTGCCACCACCCATGCGAGGTCTTGCGACGCCTCCCTGATACAGCCACGAGCCGCCAACGCTGTTGGAACCCTAATCTGAAGGTTCGGCGCCACCTATGCCGATGGGAAGGAGAACCAAACCCACAGACCCATGAGTTAATTCCGCCAAGGGTCAATTCCCTGAAATTAGGGATCTAGAGGGTCTCTGACAAAATTGCAGGAAAATCCCTCTTCATAAAAACTTTTACGGGAAGGCCATGATAAAGAGAGTCCCTTACAAACTATGTTTAAGTGAAGGGGTAGAACTATTGCAACCATACCCCTCAGTGAGAAAGAATTATAAACGTAACATGGAAAAGGAGCGAAATTGGGAGATTCGACCAACAAGCCATGTGGAAATTCTCCATCAACAGCCCGAAGATCAAGCAATTCATCGGGAGATGAATTTTTCAAGCGGAGGAGAATTGATGCAGCATGAAATGGAAATAGAGCTGCATTTATTTAAATTTTATCCGTTAATTTTATTTACGTTTATTTGAGTCGTCGTAATTTTAACTAAATAAAAGAGATCGCCTGTGATCTCTAAAGTAGTTAGTTTCAATTTGAATTTCAAATTAGTCGGTTAGTCGGTTAGAGTCAAATTAGGACAATTAATTTGAATTTGAATTTGAGTTGCTATTTTTGTAATCTCATCCCTCCTATATAAAGGGATGATAGGCTAGTTATCTAGGGAGTTCAGTTGATAATTAATTTGATATTTTTATCTCTACCCCTCTCTCGTCTCTCTCCTTCCCCACGTGGTCTTCACGTTTCTCTCTTCCAACCCCTCGTGTTCCCGACGAGTTTCTCTTCTCAACCCCTCCAATTTATTCTTCCACCAAAAATTCCACCGCTCAAATTTATTTCCCGCCATCGTCGAATCTCCGTTTGCATCAAACGGTGACAGCACGCCAGGTCCAGATGGCTTCCCTATTTCTTTCTATAAAGATTTCTGGGACCTGGTTGGCGGGGAGGTGCTTGATGTGGTGAAGGAGTGTTGTATCGGCAACGCGGGCTTCGACCGGCTTAACAAGGCGTTGATTGTCCTTCTTCCGAAGAAGCTCGGGACAGAGAGGATCGAAGATTTTCGGCCTATCGCTATCTCCAACGCTCTATACTTGATTGTTGCTAAGGTCTTCGCGACTAGACTTAAGCAGGATCCTGGAGCACATCATTTCCCCCACCCAGACGTCATTCGTGCCTGGGAGGCAGATTGTAGATAGCCTGGTGATGGCATCTGAGATGATAGCGGACTGGAAAAGAAGCGGCAGACATGCCCTGTTGTGGAAGGTGGACTTCTCGAAGGCGTTTGACACCCTGGACTGGCACTTTCTTTGGGTGGCTTCATAGATGGGACTTTCCTCTGGATCTCCTGGATGAAGCGTTGCGTGACCACGGCCTTTATGAAGGTCCTCGACAACGAGCGTCCGGAAGGTGATTTTTTCCAACCTCAGAGGGGGTGCAACAGGGTTGCCCACTCACTCCCTTGCTCTTCATCATTGTGGCGGACGTCCTAGCTTGCATGGTCGACAGAGTCCAACAGGTTGGGCTCACGTGCGAATACTCGAGGGGGGATATGAAGATCTCGCTTCTTCAATACGCTGATTACACCATTTTCTTCATAGAGGGGGCCTTGACAAGGCTAAAGGCATGGCGGTGATGCTGGAGCTTTTCAGCGACATGTCCGGACCGATCCAGAATAGCAGCAAATCCAGGATGGTCCCGTTCTCTATGGATTTGGAGATGGCGGGGCATTGTAGTTCTGCGTTGGCTATCGAGAGTGTAAATTTGCCCATTCACTACCTGGGTTTGCCGCTCAGCACTGGGAGATCAAAGATGGCAGACTGGCTGCCGCTGGTTGAGAAGGTTGAGAGGCGGCTTGCAGGTTGGAAGGCGGCGGTCCTCTCGAAGGGGGGATGCCTCGTGCTCTTAAAGGCGGTGCTCTCTGCCATGCCGGTGTACTACACTTCCACAAGGTTGATGCCAACGGGCATCAGGAGGAGACTGGAGGGTTTGATGAGGCGGTTCCTGTGGGGCAGGAATGGGCAGGGTCCTGGGATGCACCTGGTTAGCTGGGACGATATTGCTCCGAGGAAGTGCGACGACGGTCTTGGGGTTCATCGTTTGGCGAGCTAAATGAGGCGTTGTTACTAAAGTTGGTGGCAAGAATCTGGGGAGATATGTATGACCTCTACTGAGTCTCCTCTGGCGAATCTACGGGGTCGACAGGGCGGCTCCCGAGGGGGTTGGCGGCGGCAGTTTCATCTGGGCGGAAATCCTCGCCCTTCTGGAGGGCTATTCAGTCTTCCTCTCCCAATTTCTGGGCTTTGTTCAGGCCAGCGCTGGGGGATGGACGATGCTTCGCCTTCTGGAGGGACGACTGGATTGGTGAGGGGGCGTTATCCTTATGCTTCCCTCGTCTTTTTGCTTTGGCGGCCGACCAGGATGCTCGGGTAGCATTGGTGGGTGGACGGCAATTGGATGCCGGCTTTCCGTTCGAACTTCTCCGATCAACGTCTAGAGGAGTTCCTGTTGTTGCTTGACAAGCTGGGGGCAGCGGGTCCCTCCTTGGGGAGAGATCACTGGCTCTGGCGTGGGGGTTGTTTCTCCGTGAAGAGGGCCTATTCGACGATCTGCAGGCCCCCACCCTCTCTCGACGGAGCTGGTTAGAGACTGCAACTTCCTTTGGGGGCTGAGACTTCCAACAAGGATCGGGTTTTTCTTTTGGCTTTTCAGGAAGAAGAGGCTGATGATGCGTGACCGTTGCGCCAGATTGCTGGGCACGGTATCTGACACATGTTTGTTGTGCGGTTGGGAGATTGAGACTCTGGAGCATCTTTTTTTCGCATGCCCTTCTGTGACTCCTGTTTGGGACGATCCTGGCCTAAGATGGGTGGGTAGGGCTGGCGTAGATGATTATTTCAAGAGCTTGGTCGCTGCTAAGCAACATCCGAGAGAGGAGCTTCTGCGACCACTTGCTTTAGTCTGGTCTATTTGGTTAGCTAGAAACGGGGTGTTGTTTTCGGGTCATAGATTCTACAAGGATAATGGTTGTATCGATGCGTTTGGTCTATTGCGCTCTTGGCTCGCCTAGGAGCGTTTCTTGTATTTATTTTTGCCTTCTTTAGTTTTTAATATATCATTGGGGTGAACACCTACGAGTGTCTCCCCCTTTCTTGGCTTCAAAAAAAAGAAACGTTAGAATCGGCCCAAGAAAAAGAATATAGATTTTTTTGGATATAAGCCCAAGTACGACCCAACTTACATTTTTTAAAAACAAATGGTCCATGTAACAGACTCCATTTAAGGTAGGAGAAGGCTCAGTTGCTGTTTTGCGAATAAAAACCATCAATCATATTATACTATTGCGTACAAAAAGTAAATCCCTTAGCAATTATTTATAATGAAATAGTTTGTAATGGGATACAAGAGTTGTTTTGCGAATAAAAACCGTCAATCGTATTATACTGTCGCCTAAAAAATGCAAACCCCTTAGCAATTATTTATAATGAACTAGTTTTTAATGGGGTACAAGTGTTATTAACAAAGTTTGAAGGGTTGCAAAAGTAAAAAATCAAGATTTATTGTCATCTTAAATGGCATTGGCGACACCAACTTTAGTGGGCGGTATGTATATAACGTTGTAACTTTGTTGACATCAGTGTAAATTCAGAAAATCATTGTCAGCAATACAAATTATATCAAAAAATTATCCATGAAAAAATTGATATTCTTTATTAAGGAATGCCCCATGAGAATCTAACTCACACTCATCTTCCAATCATCAGATACAGCTCTAATTCCACCTTCCCTACAACCGATGCTGCCTTTCAATTCTAGGGTGGGTGATACCATATGGATTCTCAAGCCAACTAATAGCGGAGACGCTTTTGCTACACATATGATGGTAATGCTAACTTCACATGTTTCAAATGTTAAATATACACTTGAGTTTTACCCTATTAACTCGAAGGATTGCTTGTAACATATTCAAGAAAATAACAAGTTTTTTAGAAGAAAAATGGTAAACCACCTTTAGTGGGTGGTCAACTGTAAACTCCTTTTATTACATGTAAACCACTTACAAGTATGTTACCCGAGCTTTACATAATGAGATGCATGTGCTACCATATTTTCAATATAGTGTCTCTCCTTGAAAAAAAACAAGAGTGCTTCTAGCAAGCCAAATTGCCCAAAACACAACAAATGTTTTGGCCCGGTCGACTCTAGAGCAATATGTTCAGGCACCAAAACCTCTCTGAAACAGATCATGGTTAGAAACATCCAACCATCCGACACCGTCCTTCCACCACACCTCTCTACTGCCGCAAAACCCAAAAAAGGTGATCAATATACTCTTCCTCGCCATCATAGACCATGCACGATGATGCAGAAATTGTCACGAAAGGTATTATCACTCGTCTTTTTCTTTTTAATAGCCATATAAACATCTTTACCTAGAGGATGGTTCGAGACATCGTGGCATATTGTCGATATATTGGTACGAATGGTGGGTGGGGTTGGGGGGGATATTGGTATGGAATGTTGATTTGTTCATGATTTTGTATGGATAGATATCCTAATATTAATAACACATTAGGGTTTTGTTGCAGGTTGGGAGCGTTGTCGCCGCACCCCTATGGGGAGAGTGCACCTACTTCCCCCTTGAACCCGCACCCCCCCTCACCCCACACACACACACAACTCGTTGACCAGACAGTGAGACCTGCAGTTTTTAATGCGGGTTTCGCCCCCTTTTGACGATGGAAATAAATAGCTTTAAATTGGTTAAAGAAAATCTGCATACACATATTGTACATGTTATAATATTAACATATAAAACTTGCTACATTGCAAGTACTAGTAACCTAGTGATATGGATCCATTATAGACTCTGATTTGTATCGATTATCTTTAGTTTAGCTAAAAAAATTAGTATCTAATCTATTTTTAATTTTTATTCATCTTCTTCTTTATGGTTGAAATGAATGATGTTCTTTATAATAGATATGTTATTATACCTGTTTGCTTGTTTGTTTGATTTGTGATATAGCTTAGCCTTTTGTTCATGCATAGTACACAATGTAATATAAATTATATAATACCTACGTGCTAAATACACCTTCGTTATGTTTATGAAGTGTTATGTACGAAATTCGTTAAATCCCTTTTGATATCTGTAATTAATCAATTTAACAGGATTAACATATGCGATATAATGCGTATTAATGTGCTAAATATGCCCCACTCTTGCATATAAGTGTGCATTTGTATGTTATTTATTTTTTTAAGAACTATGATGATCTTCATCAACAAGAAAATCACATTTTGAGCATTTCCGAGATTTCCACCGGTATTGTATATATATCCAGGTATGTCTTTAATATATCACTTTCCAGATTGAAAAATGTGATATTGATATCTCAAAACCATGCCTAGAGGGATGTTCTCAATTCTCACTTTCCACAAAAACCTGTAGTCGTTAATCATCTAAGCTTAAACAGAATGGAAGCGTAGCAATAAATACATAAGCTTTCTTTATCGAGAGACACACATCCCAAAATCCAATGGTCAAGGCCATCCACTAGGTCCTCATGTATATACAATTCTTCCATAATATTGTCAAACTCCATTACATCCATGTCTAAGAGGTTAAAACTGAAAATCGATAACCACCACAACGATGACGAGTTGTCCGCAACCGACGCATCCCTATTAGTTGACAACACGAAGATGCTCGGAATTCTATCATTCAAAGACTCCATCTTCATTTCAGTCGTCCCACCAAAAATGAGAAGTTCAATGCCACCCAACACTGGGTGCAGATATGAGGCAAACTCCTGCCAGGTAGCGCAAACACCCCTCCCGAAGTTGGAGGGATCTTCTCACAAAAAATCCTTCCTATACATGTCATTTTTCAAATCATAAATATTCTCAGGTAATTTACACACTATGCCGTTACTGGCTCCCCGAATCCTAACCACCCATTTATCCAAAAGTGCCTCATTCATTTCATGTAAATGCAACACCCCAAGACCTATGTGGAAGTTGGAAAATTGGAAGGTAGAAGACTGGTATAGCAAACCAGCCATTTTTAAGCTAGACGAACCACCCTCCTCTCTAATGGCACCTTGCTTTCCAATCGGCAAGCTGAAGCTGTATCTTCTTTACAACAGGAATCCAATTCTCCAATCAAAGTTTTCCCATCATAAAGGGAATACCCAAGTATTGTACAAGCAATTGATCCTTCATTGTGCCCAACAAAACCTCACGTCTATCTTCCTCCTCTGGAAACAACCCAAAGGGAGCAAAAGGGGATTTAGACCCATTTATTTGCAACTCAGAGAAACCATCAAAGATCTGAAGCAATATTATTTATGCCTCAGCACCTCGAGTTCAGCCCATCTGCATACTGAAGTACAGGAACAAAGAAGTTACTTCTTGTGAAGTCCCTGAAAAACCAACTTCGCACGACCAACCTGGAGATGATGTTCAAAGCAACCACCATAATTACGACTTACGAGCAACAGAGATCACGAGACATCCTTCCCTGACCCCCATAACGGTTGAAAAAATCGCATATAGACCATCCATTTATTAAAACTGAGAAGGAAGAGGTAGTGTTGCATCTTTTCATCCAGGTGAATCGGAAATCCAAAGAAACCTCCCTTATGCAAAGAACTCCACAAAAGTTCCGGTCAACAATATCATTGGCCTTCGAGAATCTACCACAATTTCCTTACTTTTCAAAGTAGACCTAACAATTTCCTTACTTTTCAATCTACCACAATCTCAGGTGCTATCACTAAAGAGTAAGCCATACTTTTACCAAAAACAAATGTGGTCTGGAGCAGTTTGCAACTGGATACCACAAAACATTAGAAGTATTTTTCCAATTGTAGAACGTTCTTCTTCTTTTCTAAACCCCTCTTGTAATCATTTTCCAGTGAGGGGTGTAGACACAATTTTAGTCTTTAACTTAAAAATTTTCGCCATCATATCCAATTCCCAACTTTCACTTTTGATAAAATAATTCTCGGCAGGGGATTTGTGTATAATTTTTCCATGCCGGACATTTACCTCTATTTTATTGGGATATGATTTTCTCTATGCAGCATGGAAACCGAAGTAGGGAAAAATTAGGGCTTTTCATCCGCCCACTTTTGTCCGTCTAATTAAATTATGGTTTTATTTTCCGTCCATTAAATTAGAGACAATAAATTAATTAGAGCAAGTTGATTTTATAATAGAGTTCATTGCGAATTTTATTTCAATTTAAATAAGGAGATTGCATGTGATCTTCAATTAAGTAGTTAGTTGGTTAAAGTCAATTAGGAAGGACATGTGCTTGTTACTCAAAAGGATATAGAGATTAGATGGAAGCAATATTTCCAAAAGCTTTTTGTTGGGAGGAAAAAATTCATTGCATTAGAAGAGACCTTAGGGCTCTCTTGTATAGGAGAAAATCCATGGGTTAATTACAGGAGAGATACATAAAGAAAACATAATTAAGAAAAACAGATAATGTGAGATACAATTATATCAACACTCTCCCTCAAGCTGGAGCATAGATATCTATCATGCTCAGCTTGATGCAACACTTCTAGAATGGACCTCTAGCGAGTGCCTTGGTGAAGATGTCAGCAGTCTGATCTCCAGTAGAAACATGGGAGGTGGATATGAGACCCTTCTGAATCATGTCTCTAGTGTAATGGCAATCCACCTCTATATGCTTAGTCCGTTCATGAAATGCAGGATTATTAGCAATAAATAGAACCGCTTGATTATCACATAACAGTTGATGAACCTCAACAGTAAGATCAGTCAACAGAGATCTAACACACATCATCTCTGCACTTCCTCCTGTACCATGGCCCTGTACTCAGACTCTACACTAGATCTCGCCACCACTGTCTACTTCTTGCTTTTCCATGAAATAAGTGAGCTGCCCACAAAAATAGCAAGGTCAGAAGTAGACTTCCTGTCTCTGGGGCAACCTGCATAATCTGCATCTGCACAAGCTGTCACCTCAAGAGATTTACCTGTGCTGAATATAAGACCAGTACCTGGTGAATTCTTCAAATATCTCAAGATCATATGTACAGCATCCATATGCACCTTCCTGGGTTGTTCCATGAACTAGCTAACTTTGCTCACAACAAAGGAAATATCTGGTATGGTGATGGTGGCATATAAGAGCTTCCCAACAAGCTCTCTATATCTCCTCATGTCAACCTCTTCAGTGTCATCATCATACAATCTCATACTCGGATCCATAGGGATAGTGACAGGCTTCCACCCATGGAATGAAATTTCGCGATATTTCGACGAAATTTCGTCGAAATATCGGTTTCGACGGGTCCAGGCTTTCGAAACTACTATATATATATATCGATATCCACGGTTTCAAGCGAAATATCAATATAGAATCTTGAATTTCAGAACACGTGTTGTAACTTCTTTAACGATAAGATGATCATTTTCTGGACTTGTATTGAGAAGATGATAATAAGTTGAATCTTCTTTCTCCAAACTTCTGTGTGTATTATGTAGGATCGTTGAATTGTGAGAACGATTTAGAAGCCATGCTCCGATACCACTTAATGTAAATGAAAAAATGAAGAAAGATGAGAAAAGAAAATTGGTACGACCAACCTGGAGACAAGAGAA
Source organism: Ottelia alismoides (assembly GCA_037367405.1). NCBI lineage: Eukaryota > Viridiplantae > Streptophyta > Magnoliopsida > Alismatales > Hydrocharitaceae > Ottelia > Ottelia alismoides. Next base: position 476,489 of record JAZKJV010000679.1, read on the forward strand.
TAACATTGATAAGGGGTAAAGGGAGGAGAAAGAAGAAGCAGAGGAAAACTATAAATCAACTTCAATTCATAATTGGATAATCTAAGAATTTTTCTTAAACAATGGCATACTACCTCCTTTATATATAGAGGTGGTGGATGCAAGCATGGATTAATGATTTTGGATATATTATGGTACTTCGTCCATAACGGGTTATTTTAAGTCGGTTGTCGATTTATATTTTTGTTAAATAAAATAAGGTCAATTACAATACCAATATTTATGGTAAATAAGTTGGTTAGAAATATTTTCGGAGCCAATTAGGGTTCATTAGGTTATTATTTTATATTTTCACTTACATTTTTGTAATTTACCCCTCCCCATATAAAGGGGGTTAGTGAGTCTATTGGTTAGAGAACAAGTTATGAGATTATAAATTTGAGTTTTAGGTTTGAAGATCCCCTCCACAATTATTGTCCCTCCCCTTCATTTTTATTGGGTTCCACCTCTTTCTCATCCCGCAAGGCTCGTCACACCAATTCTCTCTTTTCTCATGATCTTGATTTTTCTATATACATCAAGTGGTACCAGAGCATAGCTTCAAAATCATTCCCATGATTTAGCGATCTTATGGAGCACGTGACGAGTCAACCGATCATCATCTTCTCACCACAAGTCAACAAGTTCAACATCTTATTGTTCAGAAATTCAAAGTTCATTTAGGGATATCATCACGTTTCTCTGCTACAAGAACTAAAAAATGAGTACATCAATGAAAAATAAGAAAAAGAACTATCTTCTTCAATAATTTTTATACAACCTCCACCAAGTAATGCAAATTCCACCCTCCCCCCCCCCCCGAGCTACAACCTCTTTTTGATGTGTGCTTCATGCAAGTAACACCCAACCTCTACCTCATCACATGCACCAACATGACCAAGGGGTGCCTTATGGTGGAAGATACTTTAGGAACGACATCAACACTAGGAGAAGATGAACATCACCAGTATCCACCATGGTTATTGTTGTCATTGATGAGATTGTGTTAGCCACAACCACCGCGAATGTGAGGAAGAACCTATGGCATTGAATTAGCATTAGAGCCTCGAAAAATATCCCCTACATCAACTCTCAGCGGACTAAAGCCTCAAACCTTATTGCTACTTGTATCCATTACCGACACTCCCACCGTGCATCCACATTAACCAGTCTTGGGATTAACTATCAAGGATATCCACCAAAACCAATGCAGTAGGTGTTGACCTACCTCTCATCGCCACCGTTGTGCCAGCGGCATCAACCGCCACAACTATCGTCGATCAGCAATCAACGATGCTAATTTCGAAGCTATTGGACCAGTTGTTGCCTGCAACCATCACCACTACAGATGAAGTAGGGTTCCAACAATAGAATTCACCACCATTATTTGCCCCTCCTACTCCGCCACTGTTGGCCTCCTCGATGTATTCGTTGTTGTCATTGGAGAGTGGAGGCATCGAGGACAGCAATGCGACAACTTTTTGCTCATCAAACGCCGTCGTCGTCACCCTCTTTGTTGGTGCTACCGTTGTCACAGGATATAGGGAGAAAAAGTAAACTAGCAATTGTTATTAAGGGATTCTCTCAAGAGAATATCAAATCCCATCAAATTAGGACTATTGGGTTGTCTTAGAATGTTTTTAAAGGACCCCACCCAAGTTAAAGAAGGGAGAAGTATATGAATGGAAGAATGTTTAAGGGCGGTGATAAAACAATTGCATATACGCCCATGATGCATAAAATTTATTAAAAAAGTGTTAAAATGGGAAATGAGAACCAAATCCTATTCCTATTAGAATTGGTGGCTTTGGAGCATCTTATAAAAAGATGCTAAGGCCAAGGAGGTATCTCGCACTCTCCATCATTGTATTTTACAAGCCTTTGCTCTCAACAGCTCCTTGGAATTTATTGGCACACTCGTTGAATATGCCACATCAACTCTTCCAACCATAATTCAACAAACATCATTTTTGGATGATTGCAGCAACATCATGGACTCCATACTTCGCTCTGCATTTGGTCTTCCAGCAAGAATTCCGAGGGCACTAAATTCAAGCAATCAAGCTCGTGCTCAACGTTGAAGCATGGACTCCACCTTATGCTCCATGTTTATTCTTCCAATACTAAATTGGGGGTATTAGAATCAATCATGCCCCACTCTCGATGATAAAGGACCTCATCATGAAATGAGTTTTTCAAAAAGGAGGAGAATTAACACAAGCATGGATTTATGATTTTGGACAAATTAGGGTGTTCCATCCATAATTAGTTATTTTAAATTAGTAGTCGATTTTTATTTTCATTAAATAAATTAACATCAATTAGAATCTCAATATTTATGTTAGATAAAGTGGTTAGAAATATCGGACAAGTCAATTAGAGTTTGTCACGTGGCTAACTTATATTTTCCTTTATTTATTTTCGTAATCCACCCCTCCCTATGTTAATAAGTTAGTAGTTTATTGTTTAGAGAACAAGTTACGCGATTACAAATTTGAGTTTTGGCTTTAGAGATCGCCTCCACCACTATCGTCCCTCCCCTTTATTTTTCTAGGTACTACTTCTCTTCTTGATTTTTCTGTATGCATCAAATTACAAAAGAGAAAGAGAATAAAATTAAATCAGAACCCAATAAAATGACTATAACTTGACCAACCGAATCAGAAGCCCTAAAATTATGAGATCCATAAAGTAGCGAAGCTTATGAGGAATATTTAGCAAATCTTTCTCGTGTTAGAATGTCATGCTTCCTCTTCACTGTTAAAAGAAGTCTATTGGTCTAACCATGCTCCCTCTTCACTGTTAAAAGAAATCTACTGGTCTAACCACTGTAGAGAGATGCTGCCAATGATTTGGATTCCTAATCATTATTTTCATCATCCAACTATACATATGTTTTTGGATTTGCAAAGTTTAGATGTTAAATGGTATGATTTTTTAATATATATATATATATGAACTGTTTGTATTAATCTATAGATTTGCATCTTTATATTATTATTAAGTTTAGATGCTCTTAATCACAACATGTGATTCTGGAAGAGGAGGAAACCAAGAGGGTTGTGGATAGTCTAGAGCGAGTTGGAACAAAGGAGACACAAATATGCCTTTCTTCCATGAGTTGGTTGGTGGAAGGAGAAGGAGAAGGAGCACTCAATTGAGGAGGTGAAGGTAGGGGATGCTACGGTGAGAGATAATAAACAAGCGTGCAAAGCACTAGTGAACCACTTTATATGCTTTTCCAAGAAGAGAATGTGATTCATTGGAGGTGGCCATGAAAAAAGTTGCATTTACAATTTTGTAACAGCAGATGGAGAAAGTTATCCTTTGTCTCTTGTGGTGGTCACGAAAAACCCACTTAAATGGTCCAGTTAGTGCAATGCGCATACCACCCAAAAGACCAAGGTTTAAATCCCCCTTGTGGAGGTTGCATTAGGTAGCCAACAACCAGCGTAAAAATAGTCGGATCTTTCAACATGGATTTGAGCAAGAATCTATGTAGCCAGCCCTACTTAAAGTGGGAGAAGGCTTTATCTATTAGATGGAGAAAGTTATCAAGGATTTTTTCTAAGAAAGAAATGTGGAAAATGATGTTTAAGTTGAATAGAGATGGTGTGCCATCTCCATGTGATGTCCTTTTTTTCTTCATGGGAATCTGGGAGACAATGAAATTGGATATCCTAGAAGCGATGAAGGGAGTTCAAGAGGGAAGCTTTGGATCCGACCGCATCAACAAGGCCTTCCTTTTTCTACTGCAAAAGGTGACACAGTGATGCAATCATGGATTGGGGATTTTAGCAAATTTAGGTTCTGTTCGGATGTTCTCATCTATTTAGGGGTAGGAGTTCTCACTTGCTTAGAGTGACTTGTCAATAGACAAGACGTTTACTTTTCTTATAATGTTCTTTTTGACACTTCTTATCCTTTGTCTCTTCACTCCAACCAAGGCAAAGAAACAAAATTCCCTACCACGGAGTTTTTATTGGAACGGCGTTGATTATGTCAAAAGCCTAGCGTGATGTTTATAGATATATTTCTCGTGGTGGCTCGGTCTCACAGGTTGAATGTTTGAGAATCAACATCACAACTCATAGTTAAATAGTTCACATTACGGAGTAAGTAGGACATGTCGTCCAAGAATCTTTTTCTTCCATGGGATGCCACCAAACCAGGAAGCATGGTGCAAGAATCTTCTAGCTAAATAGGTATAGCTATAGTCCTACTCAGTACGAAATCCAATTGTTTTGGCCAGGCTAGATCAGGCAACAAATTCTCTTTTTTTGGCCAAATGATCAATCCCGTGAGGCATAATAGCGGATCACATTCCAAGGTTTCATGGTTTATATCTGCTAACTCCATACTTGTGTGTCAAAAGTAGTGGATGCCCAAAGAGTCGATCGATGACTTTATGCAACTAATGGAGATCCTAGTTGATCTTCTTAGTTGATGCTTATGAGTGGGTCTCCAAAGAACTTTCTATGTAACAAGCTAATACTTTAACAGAATCAGACCTACTTCCACTTCATTCTTCTTTGAAGGATTGTTTCCTAATTTTGTGCAACTAAGATGATTCCGATTTCTATATCTCCATGGATAATGTGCATCAACCAGCGCATACACTTGGACAGGATTTATCATGTAGCCACATAAGTTAGAAGATAAGAGGAACTTGGGTACTTGTTTTAACTAGTAGATATTGAGAGAGATTCGATCTAACACAATCTTCTACATGGGCACTTCCTCTCATCCATGAACACATGTCGTTCTCATGTGTGTCATAAAAGTTACCCCACAACCAGCATTCATTTCGGGATTTAAGTTGTAAAGGGCATCAATGTGTAATTAAGTCCGATTCATTAACCAAAGAAACACCTATTTTTGAAAAAAAAACAAAGGATGGCCATCGGAGACAAATAACCATCATGATTCATTGCTTTAACTTGAAAGGAGTGCATTACAAATGAAAACTCCCAGCCTTAATAAAAGACTTGGCACAGTGAGTAATATTTACGACATAGTATCTTTCACACTTACACACCACATCGTTCCTCCGTCACCACGAGGCTCATAGAAGCATCAACGACTAACACATAATGCTCTTCACTAAGTATATATTATAAACCCCTCTAACTTCGCCCATCCAAAACCTTCTTCAAAAAGTTGTCAAAATCAGTCAAGTTCAACCAAGGCATTCCAATCAAGCTTCAAATATCTCAGGACAGACAAAAAATAGATGATCCACATCCTTGTCACCATCCCTTAAGAGCTAAAATGCATCCAGGCCTTAATAAAAGACCTAGCACATTAACATTTTCCACATAGCTCCTCTATCACCACGAGGCTCATAGAACCACCAATGACTAACATGTAATGCTATTCTGTAAGTATATATTATAAACCCTTCTAACTTCACCCATCCAAAAACATCTTCAAAAAGTTGTCAAAATCAGTCAAGTACAACCTAGGAATTCCAATCAAGCTTCAAATATCTTAGGATAGATGAAAAATAGATGATCCACATACTTGTCGCCATCCCCACTAACTCCTTGGGTCATGCCCAGACTCTAAATTCAGACCTCATTCACCCGTGAGCACCTCATAACCAACCTCCTCCACAAACAGCCACGCATGAAGCAGAAACTTCAGGCTTCAGTGGAGCATTTGCTTTCCAAAAGTTGGTTTACAGAGGACTCTTCTACTTGTTTTTAACTGGTTGATTTACTAGAGACATTTGTCCAATACAATCTTCTACGTGGACATCTGACTAAAAGAAAACTCTTTTTGGTATAATCACACAGGGTTTCGGCAGAAAAGTTGGTGCAAAAAGTGATTTGGATCCTCTAAAACCCTAAGTGGAGAAACCGAAGGGTCACTTTTACAAAACTATGTCACTCAATAGATTAGGAAGGTCACTAATTTTAATATTTCTGTAATGGAAAAGTTAAAACTGGATACATACGTGAAACGAAAAAAAGGTATAATGCAGCATTTACAGGTATGGAACCAACTAAAATTTATGTCAAGTTTGAAACCCAAACTTTGACTGGGGTAATAACTTAGCAAGTTAAACATCACAAAATAATATGATTAACATGAAGGCATTACATTTGCAATGAGAGAGCTAGGCAGAAAATTAGCTAACCTTCAATAAAAAATATGGTCCGAGGAATTCTAATTTAGCCGCCTCCTTTTACGAGCAGGAGGATATCCTCCATCAAAATCCAAGGAACCAGAAGCTTCGGTCCATCTTCTTCTTCGAAATAACCTAGATGATCCTGCACTATTTGGTTCGACCAAAGCATCATTAGCAGTTGTGTCATCTTGTATTAAAGCCAGAGTACTAGAAGCAGAGGCCTGGTCAGCTGACTGTGATGTTACTGGAGGCTGAATTACTGGCGGTGGGGTACTTTCAGCATTTCCTCCAACTGGAATGACATGATTTTCAGGTTGAGTGGGTGATGCAGAGAGAGTGGAATTTCTACCATCTACGGCAAAACTATTGACTGAACTCTCATTCTGAATCCTAGACTGTCCTTCCCTGCTCACAACACCATCATGAAAGAGATTCACGGACACCTGGTTCACTGAATCGGTATTATGTGCCTGTGAATTGGAGACAAGTGTAGGGAGCTCCATCATACCGACATTTGATCTAAATAAACTTTCAGCCATCCTGACATGTGACTGTCTTCGAGCCCTTAGCCTGTGGTGTATGGCATCCAGTCTTTCATTCGGGATGTTGTTCCCGAACAAAGCTCTAGAGAGTCTCCAAGTTCCATCATCCATCCTCGCAAGATTCTGCAACTCTCCCGCAATGTTTCTTCTCCATGGATCAGTAAAACCTTCCATCAACCTTCTCGAAACCGGCCTCTGAATCTGCTGCCTCAAGCTCTCGAACCTACGTCCACGGGGTCTGGGTGGTATCTTTAAACCTGAATCACCACTGATGGTACTGCTCTCTTCCACTTCTGTTCCGGACGTTCCCCGTCCATAAATTGGTGTTATGTTTGTTTCGACCTCTCCTTTGCAAACAGGGCACTCCTTGTGGACAGAATGGAGATGCAACCACTGATATAAGCATGGCCAACAGAACAGGTGCCCGCAGGAGGTGACGACCGGCTCCTTAGCCATGTCGAGGCAGATATTACAATCAAAATTAATCACTCGACTCTTGTCCTCCACGTCCTTTTCCATACTCTCATTAACAATATCATGATCTTCCACTTTATCCATCCCCGTGTCTTCCGCGGGTCTATCTAAGATAGTGTTGCATGCTTGCCGATCTGGGGTCGAAACAGAGGGAGCACCCAAACCGGGGGCTTCAAAAAGATAACGAAACGAGGTTGGGAGCTGCCCAGCATGTTCTAATCGGCGATTGGATTCCAATTCGATCAAGTTCCGGATCCTAACCTCGGGACTTCGGAGGAGATTCCTAATAGTTGGCAAGGAGTTAGTGCGAACGAAAGCCGTGCTTTCTTGTTCTTGTGTCAACTGTTGCCCGGCAGCACTCAATTCTTCATGTGATTCCACCAAAGGTGCGATCAACTCATATGAGGGATAGCCAGAAACATGGGTCTCTGCACCTCCTAATGCTGACTGCCCAGGAAATGATGAGTCATAGAACTCGCTTCGGGCAATTAATCCATCACCCTCCTGCAAACCAGCACCGAAAGATGGCGAGAACGAGGCACCCGGTGACTGCGGAAGCGCATGGATTAATGGATTGTACATAGCATATGGCTCATTCGGCAGGCCCCGGGACGGCGAGTACGGGGTGATACCTCGGAAGATCTCGTCGTTCGCCAATGAGTCGGGTATCACCGTAACGGAATTCGCCTGCACATACGCACCGCGGGACGGGCTGCCTTCGTCCGTGGGGGCCGGACCAAGAGAGAGATCGCTTCCGAGGTCCATCCGAAGATCGGAGCGGGAATTACCGGTACCCAGGTAGAGATTCAGATCCATGGTGCTGTTCCAGCTCCCAAATCCATCATCGGCCGCAAAGGGGCGATCTTTGCCATGGATTCACGTCGCCGGAACCTCCACGGTTCCGGGGGATCCAAGACTGAAATCCTAGGAACCGGATCGAGGAGAAGGAATCGAGGACGGGGAAGCTGGAGATCGGGATCGCCGATGGCATGGGAAGGATTAGGTTTCTTGACCGGGAGGAATTGGGGGGTTGGAATCCCTAGAACTTCATAGCGTGGAATTGGGGCAGAGAGGGGATTTGGGAACGAGAGATTTTTTTTTCAACGAAGAGATGAGGTTTGTTTGGATTTTTGGCGGCGGAAAGGAAAGGGATTATAGAGCGGTGGGAATGGAGAGTAGGAGACAAAGGTTGCCTTTCTATTCAACTAGGATGTGAATAAAATTGAGCAGGTTTGATGTGAATAAATCACCAAATTCTACCATTTCTTTTCTAACATTCTAAAAAAATAATTATAAAAAAATTTGCATAAATTTTGAGTGGAAAAAATAAAAGCTCAAATTTTTTAGATGAATGGAAAGAATTTATAAAAGATAATTGCAAATAATATCAGACAGTGAAGTGAAAAGAAATTTGGCTTTAGTATTATCATATTGTTATAAAACTTGGTGAAACTTACATAATTATATAGCTCCACTGTTTACATTATACTCCCAATGTATTGATTTCACTTTACAGACATCTTCCAAGAAAGGCTTTACAGCAAAAAAAAACATACACAGTAATAAGGCAACCAAGAGACCTATAAATCTTGATCTTCATAGTTTTCAGCATAAATAATAGGGATTTTTACCCGACGGACCTTACAAACTTTACCAATTACCTCCACGACTTTTGAAACAACCTAATCCCCCCTCGACCCCGTAAACTTGCCAATTCTTACCCCTTGAACCTTCCGGGTAATATGTTTGAAGCCCGTGAGGATTCTTATGGTAATTTATAGGGTCGATAGGGTAATAACGTTGTGCAAAAGATGATAAAGGTAATTTAAAATGTCTATAGGGTTTGTCGAGTATTAATCTCCTCTGTGACGAATAGAAGAGGAGGAGATTAATAGTGGATGAGGGAGCCATCCACATAGTAATAATTTGGGGAGAACCCCATTTTAAAGTGTCATTCACAAGATAAGCGACAACATGACATAATCAAAGTTTCAGTAAGAAAGCACAGGAAGCTTTTTTACATATATATTCGTATTACATAATACGGCTAAAATTTGTTCAATCATATTAAGACGATCATATTTTTCTTTTTTTCACATATTCAAGTGCTGACACAATATAACAGTACAAAGAACACTTAACCATACAAATTAAAGTAACATGGACTAATCATCGTAGGCTCCAACATAGTGAAAGAGAACAACGTCGGATGTTATTTTACAATATAAAAGAAACACCGACACAATGGCAATCATAATATCATCCAAAAGATATATTACTTTGAATTGCAAGTAATATATTTGAAAGCAAGAGGAAGGAAACATGTGGCAATCTAATCACCCCAAACGAACCATTTTACGAATATGAAAATGCTTCAGACACACAATGTCAGAATCCTTATTGAACATCATAAGCAATCGACGTCACTCTCGTGGACATATCCTCCAACCTCATTGGTTGACGGTGGATGAAAGCATAAAGAGCAGCACACAATTCTCTCATTTCCAATCACCCATAAAATAGAATTCTGAGCTGTATCTCAGTCATCTTCCTTCCTCAAGTTGGGATAGGAGGTGGAGGTTTGAGATGGGTGATAGAGGAAGATGCCAACACCGTCTGAGGGGGAGACCTTCAAGGCAGAGAAAGCAGAGAGGAGGTGCACAAGAGATGGGAGAAGGTTCTCGATGGGGGATATATAGAGCTCCTCTCAGCATGAGTAGAAAGAGAAAGAGAGAGAGAGAGATAGAAAAGGAGGGGGGATAAGAGGTGTCGTGGGAGATGGTGAGAGTGACGGTGAAAGAATGCATGTAGATTGTGCCCACACCGCTATTTCAAGACAATGACGTCTGTAAGTTAAGGAGTAGAGGGGAGAGGCGTGAGAAAAGGTGGGAATATATGAGAGGAAATGAAATGGGAGATGCATGAGCGTGAAAGGGAGTGGGGAAGGATCTACGTGGCAAGAGGCTGAAATAAAACTCAGCTTTAGTAGTATTAATAGATGTCTTGTGGTCAGAACTTTTTTTTAATACAGATGCAAGTAATCCGGATTAGGATTTAAGTTTTACTAACATTTAGGTGCGACGCCCTCAGGGTCCAGATACTCAGCAATACACATCCACGCATAGGATTCCACATTCAAAATACCAAGTTGTGACAAACATGCAGGAGAACAGTAAAGAAAGAAGAACCATATTTTTCATTCTATTTTCATTCATAACATTATGTCCACAAAAAATTTTGTAGACTGTCGTAGAAATATAGCCACATATATAGATACATCATGTTTCTCAAAAAGAAATAAATGCACAATGAAGAAATGGATAGGAACTATTTGTACCACAAAAGAACTGAATAAATCAATTACAGGCCGACTACCGCTCCGGTTGCTGCTCCTGCAACCTGCCAAATTCACGCAAATAGGTTTACGAGCAAAGTGCCAAGTACTGATATAAAACAACAACTAGAAATATAAACAGAAAAGTGTACGAGAAACAATGGTGAAAACCCACAAGGTATAACCATCTTTCCGATTCCCAACATCCACTAATAAACAACACCTCACAAACAACAACAATTCCACGCAACGCAGCTTTTAACAACTCAACTTATAGTTCCAATCTACGTGTGAATATGTATCGTACACCAGTTCTAACTTATACTAGAGCATGATCATAATAGAAATGAAATCCTAGCTTCGTAGATAGTCTGTGATCTTGGTCTGGGTGAGACCTCACACTGTGACTCTAAGACAAGAAGAAGGCATTAGCGTTGATTTGCCTCTATAGGCATGCGGTAAGGTATAATACATCATATCTAAGTTCCCAACACGTCCACTAGCTTCATTTAACAAATTGTAATTCCGATTCCTGATTCAAAATTAAACCCGCGAACCATCGTGAACCGTACAAGTCCGTATTCCATCAATAGAGTTCCTGACAAAGGGGCACGATTGTTGGACATGCGAGCCCACGGTGAGCCATTATGTAGTAAATGTTATTGGAAATATCATTCCCTAATCTGAAATGAAGAATGAATAATTTGCATAATAGGTCCCTTAGTACAATTAGGGTTATGTATCATGGCCATCTTGATGATCATACAGTTGTTGATTCAACTGTTGAATCATAGAGGCTGGTGCTTGGATGAACATCTAAAGAGTTAGATTGAGGACTCATAAAGCACCGTCAAATGATTGTTAAGCGATGATCTCCAGTCTGAGTAGGAGATGGCAATCCTTTCTCATTTAGGTTGATATCTGACCGACCTCTTGATGCAGATCCTCTGCATAGGAATAGAGATTCGAAGGTGTCAGATTAGTTAGGTCAAAGAGTTGACTTAACGAGATCGAGATAACCAAAGTCTTATATCGTATGTTGTCACGATACAGGCACGCATCCTCTGACCGGAGACAGATGTGTTATTATATGTCTAAGTATGTACATTTGGCAGACCAATAGGTTGATGACCTAACCAAGGTATATACACTGGCGCGTTGGTGTGCATATAAGGGCATATGAGTAATACGAACTCTCAAAGGAATCATACAGGTTCATTCATTGAACCAGAAGGCATAAGCTCACTCATGAGATATTGGGAAGAATCAAATTCCGTGCGCACGATCGTCTCGCTTTGGAGGCTTGACTGAATTTGTAGGTTTGATCAAGACCTAGGTATGATATATGCTTTTGAAAAGTATATGATCGATACCGACTCGCAATGATCGAATGAGAAACTTACTGATAAAACTATGAAATAGACAGTATAAAGTTGATCAAATACTTCGGGTTTATTCTGAGTCTTCTAGTATGCAGGATGTACAGGTATTGGGAATACATGAGGGTGATGTGATCATAAACGATTGTATAACCATGACGCTTCCATTCCTAGGGAGTGATGAAATGGGTCTAGATTTTAGTGACTCCTCTCAGTAGAGAAGTAATCTGATCTTGGTCCAAATGTTGGACATTGATCTGAATGTGATTCAGATACAATGAGAAGATTATATTTGCGGTCTTGATTCAATCAAGCATCTATGGGAGGCCCGTGATCTGGATTTGAGATATGATCTTAATATCCAAGTCACTATACGTGGAACAATACAATCGTCCTGTCCTTATCTCCAAGTATTCGTGGAGAAAGCGCATTATCCTTGAAAGAGTTCATGATAATTTCATTGTTGATATAAGTATCCGAGCATTAAGAAAATAGATAATTAAATGAGATTTAATTATCATGAGTAATATGAATTTGATTTATATTATAAAGAAAGTTATCTTAGATAATTAAATGAGATTTGATTATCAAAGATGTGAATAATGTGAATGTGATTTATATTATTTGGGCACACGAATAGAGATCCAAGATGATTAAATGTGATTTAATTATCATGGATATGAATAATGTGGATAGAAATATCCATATTAATCATATATATTGTAAATGTGATTTATAATATATAAGAGAGAGATATTTGTAATTTACATTTGCTAATTAAATGTTGATGTGAATTGAATTCACATTGAACAATTAATTGAAAATGTAATTCACATTTTATTTTGGGTTATGAATATGATTCACAATTTTCCAATGGCAAGATTGCAATATTCACAAAATAATTATCAATTATTTTTGTAGAATATATTACAACAAGTGTTATTGTAAATCTTGGAGATTTCCATGAAATAATATAATCTCATGAGATCTCATGAGAATGCATGAGATTGCCACCAAATCCAATATTATGGAAGGAGGCAATCTTCATTTCATAATCTCCATACTTGATTGATTTAATTTGGGATTAATTTATATTGATTTATCAATATAGATTTAAATTAAATTAATTGTTGTTGGTTTTTACCAACACAAATCTTAGCCAATAAAAGAAACACAATCAATGAGAGCCATTGGATTTGTGTTACCCATGAATTGAGATCCATGGATCCCAAAATATTACAAAAGGAGAGGCACCACATTGCTCTTCTTTACACACAAGAGAACATAAGTCTCTCTCTATCTCTATCTCTCTCCCTCTTTCTCTCTACACATCATCCATCTCTCTTCCTCTCTCATGGTCGTCCACCATGGATGCCCTAGAGGGATTCTCCATCGACGCAGCGTCGTCGTTATGCTGCCCGATCAATTGCTCGTGGATCTCCGTCTCCTTCGGTGCGCCTCGCTCGTGAAGAAGACGTCGGATCTCGTGTGTCGAGATCAGGAGATCCGCCACTTGGATCATCAACATGGATTGCGCGAAGCACGTGATTCATCCCTGCGCTCGCAAGCGTCTCCTCCGTCGGATCGGACTTGAGACAGGAGGTCTCTTCGTTTAGAGACTCGATCGCAACCACGCTTCAGGAGGTAATTCTATTACTTGTTTGTGGTTTGGACGAAACGATCTGAGAAGTGTTCTTGGATCATGTGGTTTCGTCGCATAAAATTTTTTTAATTTCCGCTGCATAGAACAACTAGTATGACTAGTCGTTCTTCGTCGTATTCGATACGATGCTCACGCTTCCGTGATGCGCTTGAGGATATAACCATATCCTTCAACGATCTCATTCAATACATTTAGTCCTGAATAATCATTACTAATCACATAATTTTGCAGCTTTTTATTAAATAATATCAGTGTCTTTTCTCACAAAGGTGAATCCGGCTTCTTATATGTGGGGCCAACACCTATAAGTACCTAGAAGTCATGTCGATAAGAAAAGTTGAGCTTGAACTGCAGTTAAATGTTGCTTACGATCACCACTTACAACCTCTATTAATAACACATATTTTCAAGAGGATTCACGTAGAACCGTAGGCCTCATCGCCAGGCTGAGAACACAAATACACATCGCACAGCATAAAGCACATCGCGCATAACCCGAGCATAAAGCCGCCCGATGCCACGGAGAAAAAATCACTAAGATGCCAAGAGGAGCACCAAGAAGTACATGAATCACACTGTGAGTTAAAGATACATTAATCTCTTGACTGAATTATTTACGATTGTTCAACACTCTATCCGAGTTTCCAAGGAGGCATGCTTCTCCTTGGAAGATTTTTTTATCAGTAAGATTAATCTTCGAGTTGCTTTAAATGAGATCGCTTAGGCACTAAAATCAGCTTGACTCAATTATATGTATACTCACGGTAGAAAGCTCGAGTGATCGAAGATCAACCACAACATTGAACTTGACATGCCTTGGAAGCAGCCTAACCGTTCGGCATACATCAATTGGTCGATTACTAGCAGCAAAGAAGAGGATCCAGATTATGGAACAACCTATATTAACATTGCTTTTGTTCCTCAAAATGAATTGGTTATCGAAAGAGATAATGTATCGCGTGCAAGTTTCTCGTTCTACATTGTACAAGCTATAAAAAAATTGTGCTTTTATATTGCTTATGGGAAGCGCAACCGAATTCTATTCATAAGATACATATAAAAAACTAGTAAAATCCTTTTGGTTTGCCTCACCTTGAGCCCACGCTCTTATTTTCCTTTAAAAAAAATACCCTTCATACAGGCACCTATATCAATGAGGTAGATATCAAGCTCTTGATTCAGCTTCTAGTTTTTTTGTTCACATAATGACGGAGAGCCTCCAAAATAGTCTCCACAAAGTGCTAAGCAGGGCACTTTGTGAGAATTAAGAATCCCAATGAGTAGAAAATTCCATTGAAGTACACCTCCACAATATGTTGTAATAAACTGAAAAAAACATCCAATTCCTGACGGGTTTTTTTTTCACAAAATATGAATGTTCATGAGATTCAGAAGTTTCAGCTTACGAGTCTCATCCTTTTGAACCTTGTATTACCAATTAACATTACAATAATAAAAGGATTTGTTTGATTTGAAAAAAATCTTCCCCTCCATTCTTATAAGCACCAACTCCACCACTCAAGTCTAACACAAAGGTCATAGCAATAACCTGAGATGCAGTGTCAATGCTGACCCAGGAAAATAGTCAATGTATACACATCCGCTTTCAGGTTTGCACATTAGTTCATGATTCTGTTCATATTGTGTCGTTTTAACATGTTATGTGGCTTCAGGAACAATTCAAAAATGGTTCCTAATATGGTTTAGCTTCTCTAACTAACATCAAAAGGGTGAGCACGCATACATAAGAAGGTTACAACTATGCAAGTATAGGGACAGTAAATTTGGTCATCATAGATTTTGACTGTGATCATAAACATGTGATACCAGGATGCAAAATCAAGTGCATGCATCTGAGATACTCAGGCACAACAGTTCACAAACCTATAAGCAAAATAAAGAAACATCGAGCTGTGTTTCAAAAGGACAGTAGTCATAGTTTGATATTCAATGGATGCAGTAGATGATAGTGTGAATGGATGATAATTGGAAACTTTGATCTCATGCCACTAGCAACACTTGCCTTTTGCTGAGGTTTCCACAACTTTTTAATGACAGACTGTTGCTTGAGTGATTTCATTGCTTCCGTTAATACCGTGTATTATAAGCCCATCCTAAAGCTGGTTTTTGGTCTTTATTATTTACCCCATATGCTCATCAGCTGAAGTGAGGGTGGGGAATTGCCTATTAGGAAGGGGATGCGATCTCACGCTTTCTCCTCATGATCAGAAATTCATTAGTTGCTGGTATAACGCTTAGGAAACTAAAGCATTGAGAGCAATGCTTTTTCACAAAGTAGGTTTGGACAATACTATTAAATGAATGAAAATGTAAATATGCCTCAATATCTCTATACATTGTATCTATAAGGATATACCCGCAACAAATTTAGCTGGTCACCATATGTAGATATGCCTGAGTAAGTTTTCTATCACAGCACTCACATCTCTTCTCATATGCTGAAGCATTACTGCTAGCTTTCTCTATTAATTTTGTCATTTCCTCATTTGCAGGAGTGCAGGTCATTCTTAAAGAAATGCACTCTTGCAAGGCCTTGGTGGGCTCTGGTATTCAGATATTTAAAGCACCAACCTAACAATATGCTACCAACTCTAGTTTCTCACTATCAACATACACACTACCAAGATTTTTCAAGGCCCGGCCCTTACACGTGTACATGCCACACATACCCATTTCAACAACCCAAATGCACATCCTCGCGAAACCCTAGCACATTCTGACAATAACAACGGAATACCACCCATGGAAAATAAAAACTGCGGAAAATGTCAGCATGGATGGGGGATCCGTAGCTTTCAAAGATGTGAAACGAGTCCCCTGCGATGTGATCTTTGCGTTGGCGCTTTCGGCTTCACGATCTTAAAAATTCGGCGAATCGGGCGACACACCGACGAGCTTCAAGGCGGAGCTCCGGGGCTTGAGTCAGGGGAAAAGAGGTATGGTCGACCTAGCCCTAACCATGGCCCCCTTTATACCCGGGTTCAGTTAAACGGATCCAGGTTCGGATCTGGGCCCGGTAACCAACCCCCGATCGTAAAACTACCGTATCTCCCTCGCCCAATGTCAGATTTGGACGTTCTTGGTATCGTTGGAAGGTCTCGATGAGTACTACGCAATAGATGATTCATATATTTATTTGGGATAACGGATCGTGTTTGAAAATTAAAAATAAGAGAATAAAACTATTAAGAGAGTCTGCTCGAAATCTGGGTCTCGAGTTGTATCGAGACCGGATTTGAATGAGAATCCAGTATCTAATCTATATTATAGTATCTCGATATATATATATATATATATATATATATTTGGATTTAATGGGGCTGCCCCGTCCCCTATTTCGGCGCGTTTTTTTATTTTTTTTGAAAAATAAAACCATGTATATTCATCCCTATATCCCTCCTATGTACCATTTGAATTTCGTCAGAAACAGAGACTCTTACAGCCTCCACCGAGATGGTGTCGATTTAAAAAATCATGTTATCGTTAAAAAATGACCGTCTAGATGGAGGCCGTAGGAGTCTCTGTTTCTGACGAAATTCGAATGACATATAGGAGGGATATAGTGATGAATATGCATGGCGATATTTTTTGAAAAAAAATAAAAACACCGTAAATGGCGCGGGGCAGCCCCATTTAACCTCTCTCTCTCTCTCCATATATATATATATATATATATATATATATATATATATATCGAAGTCTCGGGGTCTTAAAATTAAAAAATCTTAAAGGAAGTCTCATCCTCGAGACTTCATGGGTGTTCCTACTAGTCTCATATTCGTGTGATCCATAAAAAAAATCTCAAAGAAAAGAACGAAATACATAGAAATATCAAAAAAATAAACTAGTTTTTTTAGACTTTTATACCAATAAATAAATGAGAAAACTTATACCTTATGTTGGTCTTTGTTCCCATGTAGCATCCTCGATATTGCGCCTAGTGTGGGTACTAAGTGATGTATGCAAAACAAGTATGTGACGCCAAGATCAAACAAATTGTGATATAAAATTCTACATATAGAAATCATACATTTGACAACTGAAGTTGATGCATGGGCATGCTCTTGAGTGACGGCATTCAAGTTCCCCCGTTGTGACGGTGAATAATTGGATCATGTTGCATTATATCTCTGTTGTGGTAGAGGGTGCTGGAAACCTCCATCTCTACAGTGAAAACCCGATCCATGTATATATGACAAACCACTGGGCTCGCCCTCTGTTGAGGCTTACTTGACCCACTAGCACGTAGGGGACGTTGTGATATGAAGTGGCCAAGCTGATGGAAGTAGAAACAAACTCGTGGTGAGAGTGATCCTCTGAAAACCATACTATCCCCTTACGTTTTGCGGCTCTGTGGGTATACCGGAGGTCAAGAAGATGATGCACCATGACTAGCAAAAGCCTATCCTAAGGTGCGTGACTCAGGCTCCGGGGCTTGAGTCAGGGAGAAAAGAGGTATGGTTGACCTAGCCCTAGCCATGGCCCCCTTTATACCCGGGTTCAGTAAACGGATCCATGTTCGGATCTGGGCCCGATAACCGACGCCCGATCGTAAAACTACCGTATCTCCCTCGCCTGATGTCCGATTTGGACGTTCTTGGTATCGTTGGAAAGTCTCGATGAGTACTACACAATAGATGATTCATATGTTTAATTGGGATAACATATCATGTTTGAAATTTAAAATTAAGAGAATAAAACTATTAAGAGAGTCAGCCCAAAATCCGGGTATCGCGTTGTATCGAGATCGGATTTGAATGGGAATTCATTATCTAATCTGTATTACGGTATCTTGATATATATATATATATATATATATATATATATATATATCAGAGTCTTGGGTTCTTAAAATAAAAAAATTCTTAAAGGAAATCTCATCCTCGAGACTTCATGGGTGTTCCTACTAGTCTCATATTCGTGTGATCCATAAAAGAATCTCAAAGAAAAGGATGAAACCCATAAAAATATCAAAAGGAATAAAACTAGTGTTTTAGACTTTTATACCAATAAATAAATGAGAAAACTTGTACTTTATGTTGGTCTTTGTTCCCATGTAGCATCCTCGATATTGCGCCTAGTATGCGTACTAAGTGATGTATGCAAAACAAGTGTCTGACACCAAGATCAAACAAGTTGTGATATAAAATTCTACATATAGAAATCATACATCTGACAACTGAAGTTGATGCATGGGCATGCTCTTGAGTGACGGCATTCAAATGCCCCCATTATGTCGGTGAATAACTGGATCATGTTGCATTATATCTCTGTTGTGGTGGAGGGTGCTGGAAACCTCCATCTCTACGGTGAAAACCTGATCCATGTGTATATGACAAACCACTAGGCCTCACCCTCTATTGAGGTATACCTGAACCACTAGCACGTAAGGGACGTTGTGATATGAAGTGGTCAGGCTGATGGAAGTGGAAACAAACTCGCGGTGAGAGTGATCCTCTGGAAACCATACTGTCCCCTTGCGTTTTGCGGCTTTGTGGGTATACCAGAGGTTGAGAAGATGATGCACCATGACTAGCCAAAACATATCCTAAGGTGTAAGACGAAGTCGAACCAGTACCTAATGCTGCCGTAAATGGGTGGAAACGATGATTTTTGTGAGTGCGGAGTGATCTCAATGCGACGTTCTGTTGTACTGTTTAGTATGGGATTGAGTCGATCCTGCAGGCTGTCGTCTCTGAGTAGCCTCACACCTTATCACCTATGTTGTCACCTTCTTGATAGTTTTAAGATCAAAGGTAGAGAAATGATCTTGTACTTCTGCTCTCGTGACAGGTATGAACTTCTGCAAGTTCTCCCGTAGGTATGCTGTGGTGGTAGGAGAATGGCTTGCAAGCTCCATATAAAGGATCAAATACTCCTAAGCTATCATGGAACCATGTCTCAACTCTGCAAACTTTCTCCTCTGCGCTTCAACCCAATGGCATGGATAGAACTCTTCAGGAACTCATCCATGAATACATCCCAAGTAATGGGCTATGTGAGATGGGTTCGGATCCAGGCCCAATTACTGACCCTCGATTGTAAAACGATTGTATCTCCCCCGTCCGATGTCAGATTTGTACGTTCTTGGTGCCATTGGAAAGGTCTCGTCGAGTACTATGCAATAGGTTTTAATTGGGATAATAGTCATGTCTGAAATTCAAAAATAAAAGAACAAAACTATTAAGAGAGTTGGATCGAAATCCGGGTCTCGAGCCATATCGAGACCAGATTTGAATGGGAATTCGGTATCTAATATGTATCATGATATCTCGATATATATATGTGTATATATATATATATCGGAGTTACGGGATCTTACATTAGATTTTTCATATGTTCACGAGGATAAGACTGATATCTACACTTTATTTTCTATCAGCAACTCATTAAAACCTATGTTGGTTGTAAGGATAATATTTGGCAGTTTATATTTTCATCAACGAGATATGATTCTCGTATTTCTATTTCGAGAAAAGATTAGTTGATGGAATAATGTGCAATTTTTTGAGAGTTATTTAATGAAGGTGTATGATTTTGTACGTTGGATGAATCGTGGACTTTATAAGAAAAGTATGTTGATGTGTGATATGAAGTCAAAGATGATTTTACTAGAAAATCATATGTGTTTACGTGTTGTGATTTCCATATGAAACTAGGATCATATTTCACAAATAACCGAATAAAAATGTTGAAAGTATTTCAAAGGATAGTGGAATAATGATGTTAAAAGGATGATGTGGTTAAGCATGAATTAAAATGAGATTTTAAAAATTAAAGTAATCCTTTATTTTATTTCTAGGAACAAAAAATAAAGATGACATCCATTTTTTTGGGTTGGAATTTATTGTGACCCATTTAACGTCAATCTTAAAATAAGAGATATCTGATGTAATAAAGAATGCCTAGGCATTGATTTGGAAGTGAGTTAACTTTTGCGTAGTTAAGTCAACTTTTATGCCGACTTAGAAGTTTAGGGTAGCATCCATAATGTTATTAAACCTCCATAGGAGACTTCCCAAATCCGTATAAATTTCACCAATCTAGACCACTTACGGTGGGAGGTAGAGCCAAGAAGAAAAAGAGAGGACTCTCACGTAGGGAGAAAAAGGTGTAGTTATATATATACCCTCCCGTATATAAGTCATTAGCGTGCCAAAATCTATCCGGGACTGAAAATAAACTCTTAACATGCTATCCCTATGTGCCATGTAGGGGGGACATGCATCCGCTTGTCCAACCACGCGGTTATTGGCTAATTAGAACTCTTTTTTTTTAAACCTGGTTTTTGCAGCCCAGGTAGCTGCATATATTTCACCAAAAAGTATTTGAACAAGTAGGACCCTTCAAGGGGAATTACAAAGTAAAGGCTATCGAAACAGAAGACAAGGTAGAAAAAAATGCTATCTATTTCATCTTCGGACAGCAACTTAGCAACTTTTTGGTTAATGACCATCCATCAGATCTGCAGCAGCTAATTGACTTTTCCTTTCAGATCTCAGAACAAAGAGATTTCTCCACCATTCAGCAAATATTCCACATACAAGAAGTGATCTTGCATGCGCCAATTCCATAAGAGTTTCTTCAATAAAAGAGATAGGAGATGTATATATCCAAACTTCATGTTGTAGAAAAAGATGCGCCAATTCATGCACCAGTTCCTCGTATGAGAGCAGCTCCACCTCCAATCTTGATGCCGTAGAGAAAAGGAGGAACTTCTTCAAGACCCTTTTATATGAAAGCAACCAAAAAGATTAAGATCTTCTCAAAACTCTTATCAGAAAAAAGATATAACAACAATGTAAATTGGGCACTTAGCTTCTGTGCACCCATCCAATTGGATGCGTGCACTTCCTTAAATCCTCGCCAAGGAATATTTCCAGACTTTTAAGTACCCCCACATCAAAGAAGCTCATCAGGCTTTCCTTTTTTAATGATCCGCAGAAGTGAAGTAGCACAAATAAACTTTTGCATGCTCCAGATCCCTAAGAATTTAGGAATTCATGCCATAGAGATAAGAGATGCGCCAATTCATGCACCAGATCCACATAAAAGAGCTCCCCTCAATTCTTAAAGCCGTAAAGAAAAGGAGATGTAGAACAGAATTTCTTCAAAGCCTTTTCTTATGCCAAAAAGAAAACAACCAAAAAGATTAAGACCTTCTCAAAACTCTATCAGAAATTAGATGTAACAAAAATGTAAATTGGGTACTTAGCTTCTGTGCACCCATCCAAAAGGATGCGTGCACTTCCTTAATCCCTCGCCAAGGAATGTATCCAGGCTTTTAAGAACCCCAAAAGTAAAGCGGTTTAAAAGGTTCTCTTTCTTTTAAGACTCCTCTTCAGTAACTTTTTAATTTCCAGCCATTCGTATATCCAGCTCTGGCTCCTCATGAATTGGACCCAATTGACCTGTAGTAACCAAACTAAGGTACAGCTCCTGATAATAACTTTCCCTTCTGCATCCAAGAAGTTATTTTGAAGGAATAACAATGCTTCAAAAACTTCTTCTAAGATTCTTTTTGCATCTTCTAATTTCCATTCCAGCAACTTCCTCTCAGTTGTATTACCCAGAAAGTATTCGATGCTCCTTTGACAGGGAACACCCTTGATAGAAAAATGAAAGTTCTCATAATTCTTCGATTTACCCAAATCTGGTGAAACAACCCCTTCCTTCACCGGAGCATATATTGTTTCCTGTTTCCCTCAAGAGAGAGCATTTTAACAAATCAATTAAATTAGGAGTCAAAAAGTGCTGGATATAATTGTTGTTCCTCCTAATATCAAAATCAGTTAAGAGCTCCCAATAAAACTGGTAGATGTAAATAGAGGTCATAAGACCTACATCTGCATTATAAACTTCATACCAGTACTCCAATAAGTCCAAATACGCACTACCAACATTCAAGTACAAACCCCAAGCAGACTTAGTTTGGGCAACCAGCAACGAAATAGTCTTGTTCATGAGTTCAAAAAACTGATATGTAAACAAGGATAAACTTTCATCTCTGTTAAAATTGTAGCTCCAATAATCAACCCTTGCTTCCATCAATGTAACAGAAACTTTGCTCAAAATCAAAAGAGGATTCAAGAAATCCCTCTGCCTAATACATCTCTTTCTGTATCTAGAAGCCAGCATTTTAAAGGGGTGTATAATATCGAAGAATCTGGACTCAGCCTCCAAAAGTTTCTTGAATAAAAACATGAAATCATCTTCTTCTTTCTCCAGTTCATCCAAAGCCAAAGCAAGAAAAGAATCTAAAGAATCAAGGAGGAAAAAAAGAGCTTCATTTTTTAGAACCTGTCGATGGAATATCGCCCCCTCCAGTTGTCTCCCAAACAATATTGAACACGCCATTCTAGAGAAAGTGTTTGAAGATAAAGGGATCCTCATTTGCATATATATAGAAATGCCAACATGGTTTCCTATCTCGAGAAAGATCCAAAAAGGTACCATCACCTGCTCAAAATCCTGCTCCAGCAGTGGAAGTATCAAAACCATCATTACTCCAACTTTTCCTTACCCAATCAGCAATCAGAGTGAACGAAGCCTGATGCTTTTGAAAAGACAGCAAACAAACAAATCTGTTCCTCATTTGAATCTAACATAATTAAGTTGCTCTTTATCCAGTGTAATAAACCCTTTCACTTTCAATGGTAATTGACTATTATTATAGAAAATCTGATCTTTTCTTTGTCTGATTGCAAAATTAGCCAAGGCATCTGCAACCACATTAGCCTCTCTGTACACATGGGAGACTCTTACTATGAGATGTTTAATAGATATAAGCTCATCCCACCAATTCCTAAGATTAGGAATTCTACAAACACCATCTTCCACCATCTTAACGAACACCTCAAAATCAAGTTCCAGCCAAATTCTATTGAAATTGTGCCTCTTGCAGATAATCAGTCCCTCTACAGCAACCCTAAGCTCAGCCTCCATATTCGTAGCTATGGTTCCTAATAATACCTCCTCCCCCTGCAATCCCTGGGTTACCCTTAGAAGCTCCATCCGAATTGAGTTTTAAAATCCCAATTTCCGGCTTTTTCCAGCATAAGATTTTCCAAATCCTTTCCTTTCGTCTAGATTCAAACCCCAGCTTTTGCAAAAAATCTTCCTCATCTTTATTTACCACAAGATTCGAACATACCAAAGAGATTATCATCTTAGTATCTAGCTGCACCTTCTTTACTAAGAAATAGATAGAAGAATGATCATCATCAAATCTTCTTCTATTCCTTTCAGTCCAGATGTTCTAGAGGAGCCAAGCTAAGAAAATCCTCCTGGCTTTTCTAAGAAGGGTCTCTTTTGCCGTCCATTTGAAGATATATCTCATCCAGTCAAAGAAATCCCTCGTATTTCTATAAAGCTTGAAGGTATCAAAAAACCAGTTCCAAAGTGCCTCCGCAATCTTCCCATAGAAGAAAATATGTTCAGGGTCCTCAGTACTCGGATTATCACAGCAATTACATCTTGAAGCCAAACTGAAGCCCATTTTAATCACATTGTCATCAAAAGGTAATTTCTTGTGGAATAATCTCCAAAGCATAATTGAAATCTTCGATGGTATTCCTGGATCCCATATAGCCCTTCCCCATTGCTGGTATCTTCCTTTTTTCCTGATGCTTTGCCAAGCACTCTTCACTGTAGGAATACCTTTATTATTCAAGATCCAAAATCTTTCTGGATCCTCATCCTTACGTTTTATCTTCTTAGCCAGGATTTCCTTAATTTTGCCATCCTCCAACCCTGTAGACCTTAGTTTATTCATGTTCCAGCTTCCAGCATCAAACATATCCGATATTAACATATCAGGTTCATCCAATATAATCCCCTCATGAGGCCAGAGGGGTCCATCAGGGAGCCAATGATCTAACCAAAATCTGACTTTCCCATTACCAACAGTCCAAGAGGTGTATTTACCAACTTCCTTACAGGCCTTTTGGAGAATTTTCCATCTTGCTGGAGCATAAACATTAACAACATCTAGACTACCATACCTTTTATGCATGAAGTTTGTCCATAGAGATTTATTCTGCATATAATGCCATGCCATTTTCATTCTGATGGCCAACATCATTTCCCCCAAAGACCAAATGCCCAGACCACCTTCATCAAGAGGCTTACAAATCTGCTTCCAGGCAACCCAATGCTTAGCCTTATTCTCCTTCGAACCCTGCCAAAAAAAATTGAGAATATGCTATCCAATTTGCTAATGACTCCTTGAGGAATATCATACACCATCATCATGTGAATGGGGATGCTCGAGAGGACATGTCTGATCAGC
The DNA here is from genome assembly GCA_037367405.1 of Ottelia alismoides. Classification (NCBI taxonomy): domain Eukaryota; kingdom Viridiplantae; phylum Streptophyta; class Magnoliopsida; order Alismatales; family Hydrocharitaceae; genus Ottelia; species Ottelia alismoides. Next base: position 501,343 of record JAZKJV010000679.1, read on the forward strand.
GTGATCCTACCTCCTGCTGAGAGAGTTTTACTCTTCCACCCTGCCAACTTATTCTGTACATTTTCAATTAGTCTGTCAAAATATTTAATTTTTATCCTGCCTTGGAAAATTGAACAGCCCAGATAAGTAAATGGAAGCTTTCCATCACTAAAACCCATAATCTCTTTGATCAAGGTACTATTCTGCACATTGATGTAGAAATTACTCTTTGCTATATTAATCTTTTGTCCTGAAGCCTTCTCATACCTATGTAAAAATCTTTCAAATTCTCGAGAGAACGTTTCCCACCATTTGTGAAAATGATGGTATCATCAGCGAAATGCAAATGAGAGACAATGGGAACATTCGGACGGGTATAAAAAGGCTTCAAATTCCCATCATTCAGAAGCTTCAAGAGTCCTCTACTCATTGCTTCCTCAGCTAGAATGAAAAGCGCTGGAAAGAGGATCCCCTTGTCTCAAACCCCTTGAGCTTTTAAACCAACCCGTAGACGAACCATCTATTAGCAGAGAGAAAGGAACATCACAGATGCAGGCTTTAATTGTATTAATTACCTTATCATTAAACGCAAATTTGGATAGGACTGCAAAGAGGAATTTCCATTCCAATCTATCATAAGCCTTTTCCATATCAAGTTTCATTATGACATTACTTCCTCTACTTTTCTTTTTTAGGTGTTGAGCTAATCCCTGGGCTATAGCAACATTATCAAAAATGCTCCTCCCAGCAATAAACCCCCCTTGATTCTCAGCTACCAGCTTATTCATGAAGGGTGCCAATCTATCAGTTAAAATTTTTGTGGTGATCTTATAACTGACATTACAAAGGCTTATTGGTCTGAGTTCACTGAACATACATGGATTCTTCTTCTTAGGAATCATAACAAGGAAGGTTGCTTTGATTGAATCAGGCATCCATAACTTCATAAAAAATTCAGTTACTGCCAAGTACACATCTCTCTCCACTGTCTCCCAGTTATCCACATAGAATTCTGCAGTAAACCCATCTGGACCAGGAGCCTTATATTCAGCAAAGGATTTAATTGTTTTAATAACCTCTTCTTTATCGGGAATAGCAATTAAAGCTTCATTATCTTCACTGTTGATAACCCTAGGAATAACATCCAACATCTCATCATCCCAAGAAGTCCCCTGAGATTTATAGAGATCCGAATAAAAAGCAACTCCAGCTTCAGCAATGCTTCCCCAGCTTCCTCCACAATTTCCAGATTTAATGAAGGAGTCAACAGTGCTTTGTCGACTCCTCATGTTTATCACAGTGTGGAAGTATTTGGTATTCGAATCTCCATCTTTCAGCCAATTAACTTTAGCCTTCTGACGAAGAAAAATATCATAAGCACAAGTTGTGTCAATATATGTCTTTCTGATTATCTGAAGGTCCTCCCAATTCTGATCATTCCAATGATCCCTTAGCTTCTGTTCAGCCTCAGTTACATTTTTAAGATCTGTAAGATGCTGCAATTCAATATTTTCAAAAACCTCTTTATTCCACTTCCTCAGAATCATCTTCATATGTCTTAGTTTACTCGAGATTGTGATAAGGCCATTATTAAGATAGTAGTCATGCCAGTTATTCTTGATGTGAGTTTTAAAATCAGCATTAAACTTCCACATCTTCTGATATCTGAAAGGAGTTGGCCTTTTAGCCCTGGTTAGCTTTTCCATAACCAAAATAGGGCTATGATCAGATAGAATTCTATCTTCATATCTGAATTTCACATTAAAATTGAAGGTGCCATTAACGAGACATCTATCCAGTCTTTGATAGATTCTATCCTTTGCTATGACGTTATTACACCAAGAGAAACAATCTCCCCCATGTAAAGGTTCAACCAAACCAGCACAATATATGGCTAAGTTGAAATCAGTTGAAGCAGGATCATCAAAAACACCCCCTATTTTCTCATCTCTGTTTCTAATACAATTGAAATCTCCTCCCACAACCCAATTAACAGGATTAACCAAATTAGACGTCTCTTCTAAGTCTAACCAAAGTTCCTTTCTCTCTCCCAGCATTTGTGGAGGCATAAACAATCGAAATATAACACTGGTTGAGGAGGAAATTCTCTATTCTGCAAGTCATCATATGTTCTTTCATCTAAATTATTTCAATCTCCACATGGTCCTTAGTAAGGATCCATATCTTCTTTTGAGCCTTATCATCTACAAAAAATTTCTCCATTTTTAGTGAAAGAGCTACTTGAGATATCTTCTTTCCATCTACCATAGGTTCAATAATTCCTAGGATTGCAATATTATGAGATCTAATTAACTTATTAAGATGCGCTAGAGTTGCCTTGTTGAAGACACCTCTACAGTTCCAGATAAGGGTGTTCGACATTTAAACACAAGGAGTTGAAGAATGGCTGGTATTCTTGCTTGATCTCCTACTGGGCTCTCTTAATTTGTTCTGCTTGAAGCGGACTTTCTTTTTCCTACTCTTATTATCCATCACCTGAGATAGAATAGGCTCATACTCCGAATCAGTGGAAAAATCTCCCTCCCTACTTGGAGAAGGCTCACTAAAGTAATCCTCCCCATGGTGGCAATTGGAGGATACATCATTCCCAAGAACAACATCATTCAGAGCTTCAAAAGAATTAGCCGTGGGGATTGGAATAATAGCATTGCAAGGATCAACATCCCGAATACTGACTGTCCCACCTTCCTGCTGCTGTGTATTCTGCTCTTTCTCCTCCTAATTTCTGAGGTCTTCATCATTGTTACCATCTTGCATTATTAACTCTTCCAATTCTTTAGTTGAATTCTTCATTTCCTCTAGCGCCTTCCTCTTCTCAATTTATTCCTCAACAGATTGTTCTTTCAAGATCCCATTAAAGGAGTCTTGACCCAAATATAAGTAAGGTCCCTTAGAACCTACAGTAGTATTACCAGCCAAACTTTCCTCTACCACTTTTGAAGCAATCTTATCCAAAAATTTATCAAAAAGAGTATCCACTACCTGCAAATTAGCCATCTCCTCTTTTTCGATAAATTCATGGGGGATCAAAGGACCTGCATCATCCTTCCTTGTCTCAGCAACCTGATTAATACCAATCTGTTCAGTACATGGTTCCTTCTCACTGCTGTTTCTGACCACCCATTTCTGTCTAGGTCTCAAAGATGCTTTAGTAACAAAGTTTCTTTTTGTTTCATTAGGATTACTCACAGCTTTTCCTTTCATTCCTTGTTCCTGGCTCACTTGTTTTTTCTTCATAATATACTCCTTTTGATCATGCCCAATCAAGCAACAGTAGTTACAGTAACAAGGGAGATTTTCATAGACAACATTTTGAACAAAATCTTTATCCCCGCAACTGATTACTACATGGTCTGGCACCGGTTCACTGGCATCTATTTCCACATTTACTCTGATATATCCCGGCCTAGTAAAATTTGTAACATCCTTATCAACCGAGAGGAATCTTCCAATGGGCTTAACAATAGATCTAAGAGCTCCTTCATTCAAAAACTGTAAGCTCAGCATTGGGAATCCGACCCTAACAGGCACATTCGGGGACAAATCCCCTGGATGAAAAAAAGGGGACCATCTAATCAGTGACATCCGGTTATTGCCAAACTTCCAGGTGCTGCTTAAGTACATTTTCATATAATCGTTTTTATCTTCAAAATTTAGAATAATGTGTCTTGTATCCAGGGCACCAATCTGCACATTGCTCTCAAACTTCATCTCCTTCCTGATTACCAAATCAATATCCAGAAGTTTTGGTCTGAATTTTTGAAAAATACCAACAAGACAAAGCTCAAAGGGCTTGCTCATCTCCATCATTTCCTCTTGCGAGAATTCTACAATTGCATCATTGCCTTCAAAGTAATGATCACGGACCTTCACAGGGGGTCCCAATCTCAGAGGAACAATCTTATCTCTCATCAGCGAAGCATAAGATTTGGCTATAGGTTTTGCTTCAACCGGCTTAGATCCTCCCGCAATAACCAACCCCTTTGCAATAATCTTCGAAGGGGATAGCTCAGGGAAATTTTTATCATTCTTTTCCAGATCCACAGCAATAGATTCAGCCATTATAAAACCACTCACAACAGTCTCAGGGAAAGAAAGAAAAGGTTACCAGCAAGCCGCCCACGTGTTCGAATCAGAGGACCCCCCTCAACCACCAGATTACCACGTGTCAAAATCTGATAAGTGCCTTTAACTAACTGGGGCCCACAAACAAATAGCACGGGACTCTTTTCAACAGGAATGGATCAAACAATCCTCCGCACAACAAAAAAATCCTGAAATTTAAAGAACAGCTTCAGAAACAGCGAACATGACCCAAACAAAAATCTATATCAGAGTTTAGAGATCCAGACCAGACCTCTTATCTCACAGAAACACCCAAAAACACAAGCAGCTACTGTCCAAAACAAGCAGCTAATCGCAAAATTGCAATGTTCCTCCCAGAAATCAAGAGAAACCATCCAAGATCCCACAAATTGATGGATTAAAACAAGGATCCCAAACACAGAATAGCAAATTAAGCACTATTCCATCTTAGAATCCATAAAAAAAATTCCGAAATGGACTGAAATGACCTGGGGAATGAATTCAAATCACCAAAGGCCGTCGTCTTCTAGATCGCCTCGCGATCGCCTTCAGCCCGCTCCCCAACTGCTTCGCTTATTGGAATACAAGGACTTATTTCTAATTAGAACTCAATAAGCATATTTTTTATTGTTAAATTGAAAAAATATCAAGAAGGAATCAATGCATTAAAAAGAGAGGACACCACAAGGAGAAAGTAGATGGTAGTCTGCAACATTGTGTTTAAAGAGCATGTAGGAAACAAAAAACCTAAGTGGTAACATCTCCACTCATTTGCCTATATTGGATATGGACAATCAACTTTGTCCTATAATGAACCCCGATCACAATGAGAGAGACAGAGAGAGTCATTTCTCAATTTAGAGCATATTTATGATGGATATGGATGTTTGGAATAGAAAAGACCATTGAAGGCTCCTTGAGGTGATAAAAAGGTAATATGTTTAGATCCACGAATGAGATCAGTGTTTATTATTTTTACAATTCCCTACACCATTGATCTCCTCCCCCTTTGGCCATATGGGTCAGATCGATAATTCTCCTTCCCACCCTTGATTATATACATCGTGTCTTCATCCTCGATTCAACTCTCATATGTCATGCCAATGGTTAATGTGTTTAGCACCTCACTCGTTGTCAACGACTGCTGATCGTTAATGTATATTTTTATATACTAATTTCTTCATTTAATAATTATTGCAGGAATGTTATCTTATATTTAACATTAATCTTTACATCGTTTATAACAAAAAATAAAGTATGAAAACAATAATGTTATAAATCAATTAATTTACTGGAGTTAAGTTATTTTTGAATTTGAATTTTGATCATTTAATACACGCATGTGTTCACTTAAGTTTCAGCTCAATTGGAATCATCACTATTTCCTTTTTAAGAGTGTCAAACCTTTAATTTTCTAGATATCATTGGAATCTTCCACATGTAAAAAAACATGTTAAGGAAGTCTGATTTGAATAACATTTAGAAATTCAATTTTCATGTTATTTTGAGCCAGAGAAAATAATAAGATCTCGTTAGAGATAAGAGTACAATATCTACTGTCGTTATATAATGGCTCCTACACAGTGGAAGTCTGGAAGACATTCAATGCTCGATCACATGGAACTCCAATAGAAGGGTTTTATCTGAGTTGTCACGTTCCTAGTTATTAGTAGAGAATATACTGCGAGCATGCTTTCAGTTATCAATAGAGAAATATGCTGTGAATAACCTCATCCAAGGTTATTTGAACAAGTTTCCTCGCTCAGCATCAATTAGTTGAATAGTTGACACCGCCTTGGTTTGATGGCATACATAAGTTCTTAAACAAGTAGGACTGCACCACCAAGTTTCAATCCTTGCTATTATATAACATATAAAAGCTCTCGAATAATGGCAAAAATGTGATTGCGCTCCCACCTTTTTGAGTCAGTCTACAATCTTATTTTGACATCAAACATAGGATAGGTTTTAAGATCACCGGGTGTTAGTTTATAGTCATTTCAAAATTTCTATTTCCCCTTTAAATTTCTCCCATCATATTTTTCTTTTCTCTGCTCCCCACCATCCTCCTTACAACCGCGTCCACCACTGCTAATCCTTCTGACCACCTCATCGTTGCTGCCCACCTCTCCGCGACCGCAACTCCAACCTCAGCCCCTCTGTTGGCCCACCCTTATATGATCAGTCCATAATTCAGGGTCTACGATCCGCCTATTAGGGTTTGAACTTGCAAGATCGATAACTTGCCATATTAGCTCATCTATTTTTGTTTGGCCAACTATGAAATTATTTGGGCACTATTTACAACTTTTATTATGATATGCATCTGAATTAAAGGTGTCTTATATATTTCTCCTTTTTCAACATGCAGTTCAAGGAAAATCTTAACTTTGATGTTTTTTCAATCAACATAACATCCAACCCGACACTGCTAGATCTTGGAGTAAGTTTGGATAAAACAAGCAACGTTTATGGCTCTTGTAACAACAGAAACAACTTTTGTTTGCGATTGAGTGTTTATTTTTTTATGCATGCCAGATAGACCTGACCAACAGGCTGCTCCACCCCCCCGCCCAGCCCACTTATGGGTCGGACTTGGGCTTGGAGATTTAAACATGGGCCAGCCCGGCCCGACCCGTAAAAAATAAAAAAAATATAAATATATGTCAAATTATACATGTATTAATATGATATGCTTTAAGTTTTTCATTTGCAACACTAGTTTAAATAAATTCATAGTTTACATGTCAAGCAATATGTAAACTACGTATATTATTTATATAAAGATAATTGGTACTAATAAAATCATTTATACACATTAAATACCATTCAAAGAAATCAATAAAAAAGGAATAAAATGGGCCATGGACCAGCCCATGGGTGGACTTTGGACAGAGGGTTTTTTACCTCGGCCCGTTCAGCCCGGCCCATGGGCCGGCCCAGCCCGCATTTTGCCCAGGTCTAATGTCAGACAATGTTTATGGAAAGTCTAACGTTTTTCGGTTAATACGAACCATTGTCAATCATAACAGTGTTCACTAAAGCAGTCCGTGTAGCCACATGCGTCCGCATATGCCTATACCCCTTCTTGGCGTAAGCGCAATAGAAAACAACCCTTGCCCATAAACGGGCTGCATATGGGGTCGTGCCGTAGCTTGAAGTTTAGCGGATTCATTGGAAACGGATCCTCCAGAGCCGAATCCAATAACCCATATCTCAAACCCTCTCTCCAAACGAAAGTCTGTCCGTCTCTCCCAACTACCTCTCTCGAAACCCATCTCCAGATATATACCACGCGAAACCCCTCTTCCCCAAACCCTCCGCGTGCGAAGCTTCTCCACCTCGACCACCTCTGTGCCACGTAGCTCCTCCGCCTCCATGCTGTGAAGCTCCTTCGCCTCCGCCGGACCCATGGCGAAGCTCCTCCGCCTCCAAGCCTAACCTCGACAGCGAAGCTCCTCGCCGTGAAGCTCCTCCGCCTTTGCCACGAAACTCATCCGCCTCCAATAACCTAGGTACATTTTTATGCTAAATGTTTAATATATCATATTTATAAACCCTAAATTCATGAATTGTGGCATGAATCGTGGGATATTTGCATGAACTATGTAGCCTAGATTTATGCTAAACGTTTAACATTTTTTAAGTCTGATAATTATTGAAGTTGCATTAAATACATAAATCTTTGTAAACCTAATTGCATGAATCATGTGATGATTATGAGTATTAAAATATAGTTTTTGAAGTTAAATTGAATCATACATGTCCATTATTTGTTGGAAATGATGTCAAACTTTGTAGAAAATATAACTTCATTCCTGTACATATCTTTTTTAATTCTATCTTAGTACATTAGTGATGTTATTTGTGTTTATATTTGGTTTTGTTTGGATACTGCTTTGACAATTATCGTCAACTAGTATGTGCGCTAACATTTCTATTGATATTTGGTGGAGAAACTGTTTTAAGATCTAGTTGAAAGTTATTTTTCTTTAAATCTTTTATTGGGTCACATTTGTTCATAAATTTAGTTCAACTGCGATAACTTTTGTAGATATTTATTTTTCTAAATTTAAAATTTCGTTCAACTGTCATAGTTTATGTAGAATAGACGATCCATTTACATATCGTGCTCTGGTTGTAGAGATAAGACCACAACCATACTGATAATTCGGCGGGACTTAATAATTCATGTGCAATGTTCTCGATCGCTGCTATTAATGACCCTGACACCAGAGGCCAATGGGAGCCTCTTGCCCCCACAAAGGAAGCTCAGGAATTTTATCTTTCTCAGAAATACCATGAAGGCCTACTGAAACTGCAATCTGAAGATTATCCAAAGGCGCGTGAACTCCTAGAAGCTGTTTTACACGACCCTCTGATATTGGGTGCTAAGGATGGTCGTGCCAGTGATGATCATCTGGTGCAGCTAAAATTCTTGTCTCTGAAAAACCTTGCTACGGTTTTCCTCAAACAAGGCTCGGCTCATCATGATAATGCTCTCAATTGCTATCTTCAAGCTGTGGAGATCGATGCCAAAGATTCGGTTGTCTGGAATCAGCTGGGCACGCTGTCATGCTCTATGGGCCTATTGAGTACCTCACGATGGGCATTTGAGCAGGGGCTTTTATGTAGTCCCAACAATTGGAACTGCATGGAGAAACTCCTTGAGGTGCTCATTGCCATCGGAGACGAGGCTGCATGTCTTTATATAGCGGATCTGATTCTCAGACATTGGCCATCTCATTCTCGCGCGATGCATGTAAAGCGAACAATTGAAGATGGAGAGACGGCTCCCTTTGCTCCTCGTGGTATCGATAAACTTCAACCTAATCATGTGAGGCTCAAGTTTTCTAATAAAAGGAAGGCTGCAAACGGGGCAGAAGAAGACATACCTTCAAAAAAGGTCAATCGATATACGGAAGTATGCTTATCTGTGGTATCATGGGATGCACTTGCAGAAGAGATCCTGGGGATCATCTCCTACATTCCAGGGAAGAAGGGCAACCAGCTGGAGATCCTGGAAAATGCAACTGAGGAGATGGTCAAAGCTAACTTGAATGATGCAAAGGCTACCCACCTGAGCAGCACGGAAACAGAAAATCAGAAGTCTGGGAAGGCCAGATCTCATGCAGACTACACAATAGTTTTTAAATTGCCGTTGGCATACGAGACTGCTGATAGTGTTAGAGGAATCCATGAAGCTTCAAGCAGTACAAAGCATTCTGCTGGAGACACTGTGAAATCAGGTTCTGCTGACGATGATCATCATCACGAGAGGCGAAGTAGTCGTTTGGAAAGCTTGAGAAGTCGCAAGCCTGGGAAAGAGGAGTTAGATAGTTCTAGCAGCAAGAATCTGGCCAAAATTGTTTTTCAGTTTCTGGAACCCTTTGTCTTTAGTCGCAAAAGGAACGAGGATGATGCTATCGATGTTATGTCCCAGTGTCCAGAAATCCCTGACTACTTGCCATCTCAGGAGCATACTGATGTTTTAAAATTTATAAATTCAACTTCAAAAAATTATGGTGCTTATCATTTGGGTCATCTGCTTCTAGAAGAGATTGCACAGAAGCAAATCACACATCTGAAATGTATTGCCAAGCTTCTGGATTTAGAAAAACTGACGAGGCAGTGGCCTCAAGATAGAACACATTTTTGTAGCCTCTTTCTTGCTGAATTGTGCTACGACCGTGCCTTGGATGCAACAGATGAATCCACATCTTCAGAACTCTTTTCTGAGGCCTCTTATCACCTCTGCAAAGTCATCGAGTGGGTAGCTCTTCATTCCAATGGAGGTGGTTCACGTGATATGGATATCTGGGATTTGACAAGCCCTGATTATCCAAAGAAAGATCTGTTTGCTATGGATAATATTGGCATGGCTAGAAATGATGAATTTGCTAGTCCTTTGGAGAAAACGAATATGAGGTTGCGGGAGGTTGGGGTTCACATGCCTATTACTGAAAATAGCCATGCATTTTGGGCTCGGTTTTCTTGGTTGAGTGCCTCCTTGTCCCTTATCTCTGGCAGCACTGCAAAAGCTATAGATAACTTTTCTGTTTGCTGTTCAATTCTGAAAAATCAGAATAAGGAGAATAGCTCGGAGTATTGCGTCTTTCTTCTGCATTGCAAGCATATTAAATGGTTAAGCCAAGACAGAGTATTACAGCAGATTAACTTACTTAAAATTCAGACTTTTTTGACAAGAGCTACTGATTTAATTGACAAACAGATGTATAGAGACTGCATTGACCTGCTTGCACCACTCCTACACTTTACAGAAGATATCAATACCACCACCTTGTCAGGTGTCTTCTTAGAGGATAGAAACACATTGGACGAGCTAGCAGCACTTGATATCCTTATATCTGCCTGTGAAAGGGTTGGACAGTTGCCAGTTGAGGTCTATTTGAACTCTCACAAGCGTAAGTTGCAATTGCTAGCTCTAGCTGCTGGTTCAATTGATGTGCCTGATGGATCACCTTCCAAGAAGCTGCTGCAGAAAAATGATTCAGCCGATTTAGAAAACTCTGAGCTTGTACAAAAGCAATGGAAAGATAGGATAGCCCATGAAGTCAATAATATATCTCAGTGTGCTTCTCGTATAAAGAGTTTCATGGATCAATCTGGCTCTCCCTGTTATTTGAATACTCTTACTTGCATTATTGGTGACATCCAATATACCCTGCTCAGAGTTATGTATGGTTTAGGAAGAACTCTCTTGGGGCATAAACTCTCTGGATCTTCAGATCCACTTCATACAGACCAAATTGAGACTCAGTGCCTTGTAGATGCTGCCATAGCTTTTTGTAAACTCCAACATGTCAATCCTGCTGTTCCAATTAAAACACAAGTTGATCTAATTGTTGCTATTCATGATTTGCTTGCTGATTTTGGTCTTTGTTGTGCTGGCAAAGACAGCGAAGGTAAAGAAGGCACATTTCTCAAGCTAGCTATAAAGCATCTTTTGGCTCTAGATGTAAAACTGAAATCAAGTTCCCATTTGCATAGCGAGAGATCAGAGATTAAGCAAGCTGATGGGGAAATTTCTCACCTTGAAAAGGTAAACAAGTTCTTGAACCAGAACAAATCATCATCATCATTGGATACTCCAATGGATGGGGGAATGGAGAATGATTCTTTGTCTAAGCCTGCTCATGAAGATTCAGCTCCAGATTTGTCTATTTTGGCAGCACAAAATAATAACCAGAAAAAAATAGAGTCAATGAAGGATGACATCGACTTCATGCCGGATCAAGAAGAAACTCATAATACAGATACCTTTGATAGGAGCAGCCTTCTTGTTGATTCAGAGAAGGAGAAGGTGGAGCTGGGAATTGACGACGCCCTTGACCAAAGCTTCTTTTGTTTGTATGGATTGGATCTGAGATCTGGTCAAGATTCATCCTGTGAAGGTGATCTTGCGATACACAAGAACACTAATCGTGGAGATTATCAAACAAAGGAACAATGTGCTGATGTTTTCCAGTACATTTTGCCTTACGCAAAGGCTTCTTCTAGAGCTGGACTGGTGAAACTTAGAAGAGTTCTAAGAGCAATACGTAAGCACTTTCCTCGCCCAGTTGATGACATCCTTGGACATAATTTTATTGAAGAGTTCTTAGATAGTCCGAATTTATCTGAAGAGAAGCTATTTGAAGTAGCTGGAGCCGATGCGAATCATGATGCAATTGTGAAGATATTGTACGGTGGTGAGAGTAATGAGGTGGAGAAAAAATTATCAGCAGTGACATCTGGGCCGTACTCAGATGTTTACAATAACTTGTATTATTATATGGCGTTAGCTGAAGATATAAGTGCTACCGATAAACTTCCTGGATTTGTGCTTAACAAGGAAGGAAGAGAATTTGTTGAGCAAAATGCCAATCTCTTAATATATGACCTACTCCACAATCCTTTGCGTTTTGAGAGCTGGCAGAAGCTTGCAAACATATATGACGAGGAAGTTGACCTGCTATTAAATGATGGAAGCAAGCATGTAACGATAGTTGATTGGGGAAAGAATTGTGCTTTACTTGGGAGGGTGGAGAAAGGTCGAAGGAGGAGTAGAAGGTGCTTGCTTATGAGCTTGGCTTTGGCAAGTACTTCAAGTGAACGAAGTCAAATACATGAACTGTTGGGACTAGTATACTATGATAGCCTTCAGAATGTGGTGCCATTTTATGATCAACGAACTGTTGTGCCCGCAAAGGATGCAGAATGGTTTTCATTTTGCAGGAACTCTCTGATGAACTTTGAGAAAGCTCTTGCACTCAAGCCTGATTGGATTCATGCATTCTATCTTGGAAAACTATGTGAAAAGATGTCGTATTCCCCGGAGAAAGCATTTTCATATTATAGTGATGCTATATCACTGAATCCTGCTGCAGTTGATCCATTTTACAGGATGCATGCGTCAAGGTTGAAATTACTTTGTACATGTGGAATGCAAAATGTTGATGCACTTCGAACAGTTTCATTGTACTCCTTCAATCAATCAACAAACCAAGCAGTGTCTGAAATTTTTAATTCATTCAAGCAGGATTGTCTGGACCAGCCTGTGAATGATGAAAACTGCAGTGTTGATGACTCTATAAGAAACAAAATGATCGCCGAAGGAAAGTTGGAGAAGGTATGGCACTTACTTTATGATGATTGCCTTTCAGCACTTTGTATCTGCACCGATGGGGACTTAAAACATTATCATAAAGCGAGGTTCACAATTGCTCAAGGACTTTACAAAAGAAATGAGAAGGGCGATCTGGAGCGGGCCAAGGATGAACTTTCATTTTGTTTCAGGTCATCCAGGTCTCCCTTTACAATCAACATGTGGGAGATTGACAGTACAGCTAAGAAGGCAAGACGGAAAACCCCAAGTTATGGTGGAAACAAGAAAAATTTAGAGGTTAATTTACCAGAAAGTTCACGAAAGTTCATTACATGCATACGGAAGTATATCTTATTGTATTTGAATTTCTTGGAGAAGCTAAAAGATTTGTGCACACTAGAAAGGGCTTACACATATTTGCGAACTGATAGAAGATTCTCATTGTGCATTGGAGATATTGTTCCACTGGCTCTTGGAAGGTATATCAAAGTCTTGACAATGTCTATCCTCAATGCTGAAACCTCAGGACTTTCCGATTTTACCAATTCTTTTGAGCATCTTTTAGAGAAAATGTTTCACATATTAATGGATCACATGAATTTGTGGGGTGATATAAGCACATACCCGGAAATTAAGTGCCCTGAAATATCAGAGAAATCCCTTTATGGGTTCATACACCAATTTATATATTTATCGGAAAGCAATGTCCGGCTCGATGTCCTTGAAGGAATTAATGAGAAAATGCGCAAACGATTCAAGAACCCGAAATTGGCTAGTCCTGACTGTGCTAAGATATGCAGACATGCTTCTCTTGCTTGGTGTCGATCAATTCTTGTGAAATTAGCTTTAATAACTCCTGCCATTGATTCAGGATTCTCTAACCACTCATTAGATTATCCGGAAAATAGCCTGCTGCTCTTTGTTGACCTGCAACCAAATGAGTTGTACAGCTCTTCGGATAATGATCCAGAAACAGTTGAACTGGAGAGAAAATGGCGTAGTGAATTGTGTAAAATCAGGAATATTCGTGTTCGACAAGCTTTGGCGCATAACAGGGAAGCAGCAACATCATTACTAAAATGCGCCTATAGTTTTTACCGCGATAGTTCTTGTGGAACGTTTCCATCTGGTATCTGCTTGTATACAGTGGTATCATCCCAATATGTAGTCGGAGAACCTTGGCATTCTGGAAAGCATGGTATTGATATTGTGGATTTAAGTGTTCCCAGGAAACTTCTATTGTGGGCATTTACTCTGGTGCATGGCTATTATTCAAATATCTTACCTGTTGTGAAATATTGTGAAGAGATTGCCAAATTAAAAGTTAAAAGGGGGGTTGCAGCAGTGTTGTCATGTTCAACTACTGCATGTGTTGTACAGACAGGTTCGAGTAAGGAAAGATATCCCGAGGGAAGAGCTGGAGCTGATGAAATTTCGCCCACACCTCTAAGCTTAAGCCCACTTGCGTCTAATGAGACCTCGACTTCAGGTTCCGAGCTTCAGCCGAGCACAGTAAAAGTGCTGTTCAACACCCCTGAGGGAGAGGAAAGAAGATAACATATAATTTCCATAATAGGTATTATTTCGTGGCTTTATTTTCTTAGAGAACATATTGATCTAGATTTTTGTCTCAAAATTCTTGCTATACCTGCTGTTTTAGACTGGAATCATTTTGGGTCTCTTGAGGTTCATGCCATATTGTCAACACCTAGTGTTTTCTCTCTTCGTTAACCGTGTAGTTTTGTGCACTGATAACATGCACATGTCAGAGCATATATATTCTATATTACTCTACGTTGGGTTCTTTATGGTTTTCTCATAATATTTTTTCAACCCGATCAATTTTGAATATATTATCAAAAACTTAACATTTTTTAAATATATTGGTTTTACACCATTTCAACAAAATTCTAGGATCGACATGCCCTTTTCTGAACTTGCACAGGTCCAATCCTTTTTACTTTGATTATGGACGAGTTGACTAGTCACATTCATGATGAGATACATTGGTGTATGTTATTCGTTGATGATATTGTGTTGATTGATGAGACTAGAGATGGAGTAAATGAGAAGCTTGAGGTATGGAGACATGCATTAAAGATTAAAGGATTTCGTATTAGTGGGGCTAAGACTGAATATATGGAGTGCACTTTTGATGGAAGCAATGGTGAAAGAATCAAGGTGAAGATTGGTGACGATAACATTAAGAAGAAATATCCTTTTAGATACTTGGGATCTATTTTGCAACATGATGGGAAATTGATGGAGATGTTACTCATAGAATATATGCAGGTGGGTTAAAGTGGAGAGGAGCCTCTACTATTCTATGTGATAAGAAAATTCCCTTGGAAATCACAGGAAAGTTATACAAATCAGCCGCGAGACCTGCTATGCCATATGGATATGAATGTTGGCCTGTGAACCATAGACATGTGAAGAAAATGACAGTAGTAGAAATGAAAGTGCTAAGATGGATGTGTGAACATATATATAAAGATCAGATTCGAAATGACACAATCAGAAGGAAAGTGGGTGTAGCTCCGATTGAGAATAAGATGCGAGAAAACCACTTAAGATGGTTTGACCATTTGCAACGAAGGTCGGCTGATGCACCGGTTAGGAGATGCAAGTTTTGGGATGTTGAGCCGACTAAGAGAGGGCGGGGAAGGCCCACGAAGTGTTGGAATGAGACTATCCGAAGGGATCTTAGTTTTTTGTACCTAAACCCAAGAATGTCCCAAGACAGATCTGAATGGAGGCATAGAATCCATGTAGCCGACCCTACTTAATGTAGGAAAAGGATTTATTGTTGTTGAATCAATTTTGAATCCGGTTTAGTGACAATTTTTTTACCAAGATCCTCATCCTGTGGAAGTTCAGATTTTGCATTCAAGTAATTTGAAATCAATATATGATGCACATGCTGACTATAATGGAAACATTAGGGATGAGCTTGTTAATGCCTGCCATCCTTGTGCAAAGTGAGAACTGATGCCTCAGTTTCTATTGGTCTTGTGAGGGTTTAGTGACCATGCCAATGCCTTTTCAGCAAGTTTAGAAAGGGCATGTTGATCCCAGATTTTTTTTGAGATGACGTAAAACCAATATATTTAAAAAGTGTTAAGTTTTTGATAATATTCCTAAATGCATGCATAACATAATTTTACTACTAATAGGATTGCAGGGAACGAAATATCAATTACATGTTTTAACGAGCTTTTTTTCTTACTTACGGTAAACTAATCGGTTGCTGCACTTAAAATCTTATACTTGATACAATGATAGAAATGGTTGTCATTCATAGATAGTAAGACCTCGTGCCTTCTCCTAAATAACGTATTTCTATATTACTAATCTATATAGCGTGGGTGGAACTAAATAGGAATTATATAGACCATTTGGTGTTGAGGGTGATCTAGCTAGTAGTGAAAGTTACTTGAATCGTGCAAGTTATAGATGAATACAAAGAAAGGAAGTAGAGGAGGCTTTGAATGTTATGAGACCTTGGAAAGGTGTAGGACGGATGACATCCCTATAGAATTATGGAGAGTTTTAGGTGAGCGTGGTGTGACTTGGCTTAAGGAAATGCTTGAAGATTGAAGGAAGAGTATCGTGGTGCCTCTTTATAAGAACATAGGAGACATTCGAAAGCTGATGAGCCACACTATGAAAATTTGGGAACGTATGATCGAAAGAACGTTGAGGCAAGTTTCCAAAGTAAAAGAAAATCAATTCGGTTTCATACCCGATCACTCAACTATTGAAGCCGTCTATTTGCTGAGGAGAACAATGGAGATTTATAGAGGTAAAAGGAAGAACCTCCATATGATTTTTATTGATTTGGAGAAGGCTTATAATTCTGTCCCACGAGAGATATTGTGGAGAGTTTTGGAAAAGAAACGAGTACATGTCCTATACATTAACCTCATAGAGGATATGTATGATAGGGCTTTATCTTGTGTAAGGATCCAGTCTGAGAAGACTGACTATTTTAACATCAACATTGGTTTACATTAATGTTCGACTTTGAGTCCATTTCTTTTTACTTTGGTTATGGACGAGTTGACAAGTCACATTCATGATGAGATACCTTGGTGTATGTTATTTGTTGATGATAATGTGTTGATTGATGAGACTAGAGATGGAGTAATTGAGAGGCTTGAGGTCTGGAGACATGCATTGGAGACTAAAGGATTTCGTATAAGCAGGGCTAAGACTGAATATATGGAGTGCACCTTTGATGGAAGCAATGGTGAAGGAATCGAGGTGAAGATTGGTGACGATAACATTCGGAAGAGAGATTCTTTTAGATACATGTGATCTATTTTGCAACATGATGGGAAAATTGATGGACCCGATGCAATCAGCATTCATTCCTGGGAGGCAGATCTCGGATTGCCTCACTCTTGCATCCAAGATCATTGCGGATTGGCGGAGGAGGGGCGAGCGCGGGGTGCTTTGGAAGGTGGACTTTGCGAAGGCTTACGATCATGGTTTTAAAAAACGCGCCTCGAGGCGTCGAGGCGTAAGCCTCAAGGCGGTTTTCCAAGAAAACCGCGTCGAGGCTATAGCCTCAGTCTGGATATCTAAGGCGTAAGCCTCAGAGACTCGAGGCGGTATCGAGGCGATCGAGGCAGTCTCGAGGCGCCGCCTCGGTCTGTTGTGCATTTTCTTAGGTAAGTAAATAAAAAACTATATAAAGTTGTACTTTTATAATAATATTAAAGTTATAAAGTATATTTTAGTTACAAACATACAAGTCACAATAGCAATATTGTGTTATAGTATCATCATATGTTATTCCCAAAACATAACATTTCATAAATATACAATTATACATTTATATTACAATCACTATTGCATCAAAGAAATCATGCAAGTGTACAATGATTGTTTTTAATTAGTATGAACAAATTTTATGTCAATAATTGATATTCGATTGCTTATATCGCTACAACGAGTATAATATATGTTTAAGAAACTGTATATTTTTGTAAGGATATTAGAAATTCACATATTCACAATATTAATATTACTTGATCACAAATTAAAACTAGCATATATGGTTAATATGGTATTCTTTGTACATCTATTAAATTTAAAATATTCAAATTTAGGATCTATGATCATATTTTTTCAATATTTGAAGTTCATGGCTTTATGATAATATAATTATGCTTAATAATAATTTTGACATGTATTTTCTCTATAAATCGAGGCTTACGCCTCGACCGCCTCGAGGCTTATGCCTCGCCTCAATAACTGAAAACCGCTTGATCCGCCTCACTTTTTTTAAAACCTTGCTTACGATAGCATAGATTGAAGATTTCTTTGGTCTGTGCTCAGGAGAAAGGGATTCCAGGAGAAGTGGATCTCTTGGATGAGGCGGTGTGTTACCACGACCTCGTTTTCGATCATGGTAAATGGTCGAACGGAGGGGGGATTGGTTCAACCTCAGAGGGGGGTCCGCCAGGGTTGCCCTCTTGCACCCATGTTATTTATCCTTGAGCGGATGTCCTGAGTAATATTGCGATTCGAGTGGTCAACCGTGGCCTCTCTAAGGGGTACTCGCGGGGAGGTTTGCTGGTTCCTATTCTGCAATACGCCGACGATACCCTCTTTTTCATTGAAGGGGGATTGGAGGAGGCCAAAGGCATGGCCATGGCTCTGGAGATCTTTGGCGAGCTGCCCGGGATGCTAAAGAATGATAACAAGTCCAAGATCGTCCCCTTCGGTCTCGCTGGGCAGGAGGCTGACGCGTGTGCGCAGGCATTGGGTTCGGGTTGCGCTTCCTTGCCGTTGGACTATTTGGGGATGCCTTTGACCTCGAGCAGAGCGAAGACGAAAGATTGGCTCAGAGTTGTGGAAAAGGTGGAGGCGAAGTTGGCGGGGTGGAAGTCTGCTGTTCTGTTGAGAGGGGGCCGTCTGGTCCTTTTAAAGGCGGTGCTTTCGTCCATTTCGATCTACTTTCTTTCAAATCAATGTACTCCGAAAAGCATTAGAGCTCAACTGGAGAAGCGGATGCGTGCCTTCTTATGGGGGAAGCAGAAGGGTGGGTCGAAGGGGGTCCACCTTGTTGGGTGGGAGGATATTACACACAAGAAGGATCAGGGAGGGCTGAGGGTGAAGTCGCTCGAACAAATGAACGGGGCCCTGATGCTAAAATGGGCAAGCAGGATTTGGGGGCCGGGGGAGGATCTTTGCTGTGAGGTGGTGCGCAGAATCTATGATGTGGGTGGGACGCCGCCACCGCAGGTCGACCGCGTTGGCTCTGTCGTGGAGGTTTTCTTGAAAAATATTGAGCTCTTTAGGTCGGTCCTTTAGGGGAGGGATTCTTTCTCCTTCTGGTCGGACGACTGGACGGGGGGAGGGGCACTCAATTCACGCTTCCCTCGCTTGTTTGCTCTAGCTGAAGACAAGTTGATTTTGGTTGCTGCTTGCTGGTCAGATGGTAATTGGTGCCCGACTTTCTCCGCTAATTTCTCCGACCAGAGATTGGAAGACTTCCTGGCTTTGCTCGATGCGGTGAGGGAGGTGGGGCGCCCTTCAGAGGGGAGGGATTATTGGTGTTGGCGGGAGGGCCCATTCACGGTCAAAAAGGCTTTTGAGGCTATTAATAGGCCGCCGCCGTCTCAGTCGGAGAATCTGATCCGGGATTGTGCGTTCTAGTGGGCTCTCAAGCTTCCTGAGAGAATTGGTTTCTTCCTATGGCTTCTCAGGAGACAGAGGCTGATGACGAGGGACCGACGTGCCAGACTTTTAGGTAGCGTATCTGACAGGTGCCTGTTGTGCAGTGAGGTGATTGATCCGTGGAACACCTCTTCTTCAAGTGCCCCATGGTGATTCAAATATGGCAGGGGGCTGGTTTGGGCTTGGTGCTGCATGGACGAGCTCCAGAACTTCTGTGATTCGCTTCTGGCAAATAAAGATAGGCCGAGGAGGGCGTTACTTTATCCCTTGGCCGTACTGTGGGCGGTTTGGCGTGGTAGGAATGATTTGCTTTTCTCGGCCCATCGATTCTATAAGGAGAACGCCGGGATTCATGCCAAGCATTTGGTACAAGAATGGGTGTTGTAATCATTCTTTAGTGCGAGTGTGTGTTTGTTATTTCCACCTTTTTTTCTTCGTCTTTTGAATAAAACCGTGGAGCGAACACCAACGATTATATCTCCCTCGTTTGAGGATTTCAAAAAAAAGTTACTAATAGAATAAATGCAGACTGGCTAAAATAGAGAGGAGCCTCTGGTGTTCTCTGTGATAAGAAAATTCTTTTAAAAATCGAAGGAAAGTTTTACAAAGCAGCCGTGAGACCTGCTATGCTCTATGGATCTGAATGTTGGCTTGTGAACTATAGACATGTGCAGAGAATGGCTGTAGCAGAAATGAAAATGTTAAGGTAGATGTGTGGATACACATGTAAAGATCGGATTTGAATGATGCAATCAGAAAGAAAGTTGGTGTAGCCTCGATTGAGGATAAGATGCGAGAAAGCCGCTTAAGATGGTTTGGTCATTTGTAAAGAAGGTCAGCTGATGCATCAGTTAGGAACTTAGGAGAGGCGATTTTTGGGATGTTGAGCCGGCTAAGAGAGGGCAAGGACGGTCCAAGAAGTGTTGTAATGGGACTATACGAAGGGATCTTAGTTTTTTAGATATAAGTCCTGGATTGACCCAAGATAGATTTGAATGGAGGCAAAGAATCCATGTGGCCATCCCTACTTAATTGTGGGTAAAGGCTTTGTTGTTGTTGTTATTTAGTGTTGAGGGTCACTCATTGTGTAGCCACAACTAACTCAGTACCTCTCAAGCTTTTCTCATATACTAATGATCGTAGTGCACCCATTTACAACTCTTCAAATCTCTCCATCCTTGACTTAGAGTAATATACAGTTGTTGTCTTCTCTATTGTTGTCTTACTAAAGAAGTCAAGCATATAAAAAATGTAAAGTTCTAAACTTCAGAACTAACCAATATAAAATTATGACAAAAGGTGTTTTATAAGTTTAAATTTCCAACAAAGCTATAAATAGCTAAAATGGCCTTGATGTAATTGTTGAGAAAAATGAGCAACTTACTTATTCCAGGGAACCCTAGGCTCTCTTATATAGGAAGAGACCTCAAGTATAAAATACAAAGTAGTCCAGAGAACTATAGGAAATTATAAAAAGGTACATAACATATAATAATATTGGTCTCTACACTTCCCCTCAAGGTGGAGCATAGATGTCTATCATGCTCAGCTTGGAAGAACATCTCTGGAAGGGTCCTCTGAGCAACGGCTTGGTGAGTATGTCAGCAATCTGATCCCCCGAGCTCACGTGAGCTGTAGATGTCAAGCCTCTCTGGATCAAGTCTCTAGTGTAGTGGCAGTCAACTTCAATATGCTTTGTTCTTTCATGAAATGCTGGATTATTGGCGATAAATAATGCTGCCTGAATGTCGCATTGAAGCTGCATAGGTAAAGATACGGATACATGTAAATCTTCTAGCACAGATCGGACCCACATCATTTCAGTGCATGCTTACGCCTTGGTCCTATATTCAAATTCAGCACTGGACCTTGCCACAACAGTTTGTTTCTTGCTTTTCCAAGAAACCAGAGAGCTCCCAACAAAGACGACAAATCCTGAGGTCGACTTTTGATCCTTAAGACATCCTGCATAATCGGCATCTGCACATGCTGAAATAGATAAATCTGTGCCTTTTCGAAATAGTAACCCTGAACCTGGAGAAGACTTTAGATACCTCAGTATCATGTATATGGCATTCATATGAACTTGTCTTGGCTGCTCCACAAATTGACTCACCCGGCTTACTGCAAAGGAAATATCGTGTCGAGTTACGGTAATATAAAGGAGTTTACCCACCATTTCTCTATATCTCCTCTTGTCTACTTCAGCAGTGTCATTATCATACAGCTTCATGCTTGGATCTATGGGAATACTCGATGGTTTGCATCCAACCATGCCTGTCTCAGTCAAAAAATCTGTAATGTACTTCCTTTGGGTCATCACCAGACCTTGTGCATTCCTGGCAAATTCCAACCCCAGAAAGTATTTTAGGGTTCCAAGATCCTTCGTAACGAACTGACGTCCTAGAAATGCTTTTGCCCTTTTTATTCCGTGAACATCATCTCCTGTAACCAGAATATCATCAACGTAGACCATGATGACAACCGTACATGCAGAAGACTTCTGAATGAACAACGAATGGTCTGCATTCGATCTTTTGAATCCCGGTCGCTCGATCAGATGGGAAAGTTTCTGGAACCACGCCCTTGGGCTTTGTTTGAGACCATAAATTGCCTTGTGAAAGCTTTCAAAAAAAAAAATAAATTGCCTTGTGAAGTCTACACACCATATGCTTCTTCCCCTCAGCAATGAACCCTGGTGGCTGCTGCATGTAGATTTCCTCCTGCAGATCACCATACAAGAAGGCATTCTTGACATCAAGTTGAGATATTGTCCAGTCACGTACCACAACAACTGATAAGAGAATGCGAAGAGTAGAATGACGGACCATCGGAGAAAATGTATCCATATAGTCCACGCCATAGTTTTGTGTGAAACCTCGTGCGACCAGCCGTGCCTTGTATCTGTCTAGACTGCCATCAGTGTGGTATTTCACTGTGAATACCCATTTACAACTAACAATGGATGCATCAGGAGGAGCAATAACCAAGCTCCATGTGTCACGAGACTGTAAGGCACGCATCTCGTCTTCCATAGCCGTTCGCCAGCAATCAATCTTCATAGCTTCCTTATAGGTCCGTGGGATGTCCACGGAGGACAAAGCTACATTAAAGCTCTGAAAGTCGCTTATGAGGCGATGAAAGGACACCCGAGAAGCAAAGGGATAAGATGCACACGTCCGCTTTTGCTTCCTGATAGCAATGGGAATATCAAGGTCATTGTCCACTGTACTGGATGGGGTAATCTCCTCCTGCAAAGAAGAATCCTGCACATGTACCATATCTGACCCGTCAGTAGTACTACCATCTGAACATACCTGAGGCGTGATGGATGGCTGACGTGTAGCCTGAGCAAGACCTGACCGACGCGTATAGAATTTTGGTAAAGGTGGAATAGGAGGTTGTGGCGGTAGTGGTGGTGGAGGTGGTGGTGGTGGAGATGTTGGTGAAGACGGTGTGGTAACTGGAACTGGAGTGGACTCAGGTGATCTCCAACTAGGAGGCGGAGGGACGTAGACATCATCGTTGGTAGTGGATGGTACCATTCGGTCACATGCAAGGGAAAAATACATAACAGACTCAAAGAACGTGACATCAGCACTGACAAAGTATTTCTTGTTGACAGTGTCATAATAACGGTAGCCCTTCTGAGTCCGAGAGTATCCGACAAAGACACACTTGACAGCTCTAGGAGATAGTTTGTCAAGTCCAGGAGTCAGAAGATGAACAAATACGACAGTACCAAAGACACGAGGAGTTAGTGAGAATAATTCTTTATCAGGAAAAATTAGAGAAAGAGGAATTTTCTCACCAAGAACAGATGATGGCATGCGATTGACCAGATAACAAGCTGTAAGAACAGCACCCCCCAGAAAGAGATAGGAGCACAACTCTGAATAAGGAGAGTTCGAGTGATGTCAAGAAGGTGACGATGCTTTCTTTCTGTCACACCATTCTGCTGAGATGTGTAAGCACAAGTAGTTTGGTGAATGATGCCCTTCGACGAGAAAAATTGAGAGAGAGACCGTGTGCAGAATTCAAGAGCATTGTCTGTATGAACATATTTGACAGTAGAAGAAAAAATATTCTGCACTTCATTAATCAAATTTTTAATCACATCTCCTGCTTCAGATTTATTCTTCAAAAGAAAGACCCAAGATACACGACTGAAATCATCCACTACAACTAGATAGAACATGTGTCCCTGATGATCGGGTACACGACTTGGACCCCAAATGTCAATGTGAAACAACTCGAACGGGGAATTACTGCTCCGACTCTGACGACTAGGAAAGCTAGACTGGTGATGCTTTCCCAACTGACACACTTCACAGGGAAAGGAGGACCGGGGAGAGATCTGAGGTAGAACATGTCGCATTTTCTGGAGCGGGAGATGACCAAAACGAAGATGCCAGATGTACGGAGAGACAAGTCCGGCGGAATGAGAAGAGACGCCAGCATAAGAATTCCGGACCAGTTGATACAGACCATTCTGCTCAGAGCCACTACCAATCACCTTGCCCGTTAGTATGTCCTGAAAAGTAAGAGAAGTGGGGTCAAATATAGCACGACAGTGTAAATCCTTCGTAATCTGACTAATAGACAACAGATTCATGGATAGCTGAGGAGCATGCGGAACATTCTGTAGACTCATAGAAGGAGATAGGAAGACCTCCCCCTGTCCAACAAGGGGGGAATGAGTACCATCTGCGATTTGTACTGAACAACCATGGGGAATGTCCCTGTACGACTCAAGTCTGTCGCGATCTCGACAGAGGTGATGTGTGGCACCAGAATCTATATTCCAATCAGATATATCATGAGAAGACATAAATGCAGTAGCAGTACCTGAGATACTAGCAGCAGCAAAGGAACTGGCAGATGCTGTAGTAGTAACATCTGAAGGTCCACCAGAAGAATCACCAGATGATTATGGCATAATATCACGTAGACGTGCCACAAGTTCCTCGAAACGATTGTCTGCAGTGGATGCTGATTGGGGCAGAGCATGTTCGGCTACACGCGCCGACGCTGGGAACCCATGCTTTGAGTAGCGTGTATCCTCCGAGTGGCCTGTGCGGTGACAATATGAACACAACTGACGAAAGTGACTGCCCCTACCACAGGGTCCACGTCCACGACCAGAAGACTGATCACCTCTCCTACGCGATACTGCCATCGCCGATGGGGGTAGAGTAGATGAGCTGAAAGAAACTGATATACGACTGAGTCTCCTGTCAACATCCTCCATTGGAGGAATAACTGCATCCGCCAAAATCTGAGAGCGTGCGGCCTCATACTCAGGATCTAGGGCTGCAAGTAAAACGCCCACCATGGTGGCATTCCGATATGTCTTCTGCTGCTCAGGAGTCGCTGTGAGTGGAATGGTACTGTATAACTTCTCAAACATCCCTCTCAGGGACGTGTGCAAGGAGTGAAGAGGTCTGCCGTTCTGCTTCATCGTGAATATATCATGCTGAAGTTGTAACATTTTGGTCTCATTCCGCACCTGGGAATACGTAGCAGCGAGAATATCCCACATTGCCTTGGCAGTGGGCTGATGGAGGACATCATTGACAATCTCCATCGACAGTGTTCCTGACAACCAGACCTTGGCATACGAATCATCAGCCTCCCACGAGGCATATATCCCTGTCTTCTCTGTTGGCTCATCCTCGATAAGAATGTGCTTCTTACCGTTCAAATTCATGAGACTCATGAACTGCATCGTCCAGAGCTCATAGTTCGACCCGTCCATCTTTACTATTGGCACGGGACCTTTGAACGTGCCTATGGAGGGCATATCAACCTTGGATTTTGACATATTGCCGCTGGAGAAGAACTAGGGTTTGTAGACAGAGTAACATGTGTCTACACAAACTGCATAGGATTCGAGTGCGTATGTAGACGTTATGCACCCAAATCCATAGATCTGGAGGAAGAGACTGTTACGATCAAGACGACATTAGGCGCCGCGATGCTAGCTAGAACAAAAGCCGGCCGACGGCGGGTGACGGGGCCGGTTAGGACGGGGACTGGGGGCCGGCTAGGGGCTAGGAGCCGGCGAGCGAGCCCGAGAGGAGGGCGGAGAGGTCGGGACTGGGGCCCGAGAGGAGGGCGGCGAGGGGCCCGAGAGGAGGGTGGCGGAGAGGAGCTCGAGAAGAGGGCGGCGACGACGACGGAAAGAGAGAAAGGGGGGGGGGGTGGAGAGAGAGCCCTAGGGTTTAGGCTCTGATACAATGTTGAGAAAAATGAGCAACTTACTTCTTCCAGGAAACCCTAGGCTCTCTTATATAGGGAGAGACCTCAAGAGTAAAATACAAAGTAGTCTAAAGAACAATAGAAAATTATAAAAAAGTACATAACCTATAATAATATTGGTCTCTACAGTAATCAATTATAAATATTTAAATATTAATCTCACTAATCACAACAAAATTAAATTAACAGAAAACATCTACAGGTATAAAGCTTAATGGAAAATGGGTAAGATATGGAACGACATGCGCTTCATATCTTGTTTTGAAAAGCGAGAGATGCTCGAAGGTGCCAAGGGTCCAAAAATGCTGTTGCATGTTTGGCAGGCTGCTTGCCTGAGAAAAGCTAGTGCTAATATGTGTTTATGGGTGTGTTGGTAAATATGTTTGTGGTATGTGTCTATGTGTATATTATGTTGTAGACAGTTATCGTAGTTAAGTAGAAGATATCTAACCTCATAATCTAGAGAAATGATGTAGTAGGAACTAGGAAGATATTGAATCTAATATTAATAAACTAACATATTCAAAACAATGCTAGTTTACTTATAAACTAAAAATATACTCAAAAAACTAATTTTTATTGTTTTATTGCCTATAAAAACAATAAGCATAATCAACCGATAAGCATAAACGAGTACTTAACAGCACAATAAAAATTATTCTGTTAATGAAATTCTGGATGATTATTCACTCTGGATGGTTTTCATTTGGCTTTTCAAAAAAAGTAGCGTTTTTCTTTTTTTTTTTTCAAAACTTGAGTCTACCATGGCTGGAAAGTAGATTTTGTGTGTAATATGTATGTATAATTACTTATTGACTCCCATTGTGCAGATATGGAGCCGACACAGGCGGAAGGTGACATTATCCTGGTTAAGATTGCAAATGTGACCACATAGGTATTATGCTGTATATGTTCTTCAGATCCGACGTTATCTATGCATGCTTCCTTCAGTTTTCAGGATTGTATTAGTTGTATGTTTCTTGTTCAGGCTTCGCTGCCACAGCTTGGATTGTTTTTGCGTCGATGTCTTTCCAGGGAAAGATTGTTTATATCACCCAGGTCATTCTTCTTATTCAGATCCTCTGTTTGAACTTTCCTTCAGCCACACCTTGCAAGGGTGGATGTGATCCAGATCCAGAACATGCTAGTAAAGGCGATCACGAGATGCCATAGAATCTGGTAAGAACTCTCGGGAACAGTAACCAGCTTATGACTTCCAAAATGGGCGAGCACAGTTCCTCTTTCTTTACCATTGAAGATGCTGATTTAGAGTAGTTAATCCTTATTATGGGAAGAATCTTGATTATGTAATAGAGATACATATATGTACAGAAATCCAGAAAAGTCAGGGGAGTTTTGATATCTTTTCCTTTCATTAGCAGTTTGCGCCTGTTTGGGCATCAGAGCCCATGTTTTATATATGCAGATTCAGAACTTGGATGTCGCGGTTTTGAAGAAAACCCTTATAAAGTTGTGGTTTGTGTACTATGCTGCATCTCAGGGAAAGAGAAATCATTTTTCCGCTGTCATCGGCTTTTAATGGGAAACGAGTATCTGTACTGGGGGTGAAATGCAAATCTGTTCTAAGTTGTGGGGTTTCTCTTGAAAATTCATGACCTGCGACCATTGCACCTTTCAAGTTTTTGTGGGGTTTTCTAGTAGATTTTTTCTTACATTGTAACCTTGTGGTTGTTACTGATTTGCTACATATATTTTTACATACACAACCTTGTATACTTTCATAATTACGTGCCAAACCATCTATAGTTGTGAATTACATGCAGTACTCTGTCCTACACTCTAAACCTTGTCGTTACTTTACCTCACTAACCTCTTCCCCCCTACAATTTTGTTAAATATTTTATCCACCCTTTTCCCTCCACCCTCTGTCCATCTCTCTCTCTCTCTATGATCTCTACTTTACTCAAGCTACAAATCGAGCGATGCTTGCGTCGATGCTCCTTGTGGACACCATCCTCTTGCAACCTCGACTCTGCCCTGAGGAACAAGATCTTCATTGATGCTAGCGAGGCACCTCTCTACCACCCTTGTGATGTCGTCGTCATGTCCTAATTGGGGATGAAGGAAAACATGATCGAGGGGAGGAGGGTTTTCGATGATTGGACATAGTGCATCCAAACTCCGACCCATGGTGAAGATCCGTCTCCCCCTCCACTCCCTTGAGCTCCACCTCCCCTTCCTCACTTCACCACCCCATGCTACTTTGCCAACCTTAGCCTCTTGCACACAACACCTTTGTCCTCATTGGGACCCGTCTCCTCCACCATTTCTATATGAAATGACATCTTCATTGCATGAGATTGGTGTTTGCATTCTTTCTCACCAATTCTTTCGTTCTTTCGTTGGTAGAGTGCTTGTACGGGGGTCTTCTGTCACATCCCACTGATCACGATACTCAACAACTGTCACATAAACACCACATTCACATTCAGAACACACATTTTAACAAATGTATCCATTGTAGAAAAATTAACAAGTAAAAAAGAAAATGCATGTACATAATTCATTTCATTCATAACATGATATACACGATGATATCAGAAGTATCATGTCTACAACAACACAAAACAAGTAACTGTCCATCTAAAACATAAGTATAAATTACCCTCTCATTTACAAAGTATGTGACAAAAACTACCACAAAAGAACCATTAAGTATGCACCTTGAAAGTGCAGATGAAAATGAAATACCAAAACCGCGCCCTACTGCTGTGGTGAGTCCTGCGAACCTGTTGGATCATACAAAAAAAGGTATGTTATGAGCAAAGTTGCCCGATACAAATATACTTAAATGGCAGGTAAAACAACAGGTAATCATGTAAAAGTAGCAAGCAATGTGCCTACTGAACTAAAACAAGTGCACACGAACATGAGTGTCACTCTCGGAAATAAAGGCTACAAGTGGAATCTCACCCTCAAATTACTATTGGTTTTTAAGTTGATCTTTTCTTTTAAGGCTTCCAACACCACTATTAGTAATGGAAATAGTCTGTGGACTTGACCATGAGGGCCTCACACTATGACTCCAAAATACATCGTATCTTAGAGTTGTGGCCTCCTTAGGCACGCGTGAAGTAGATGCACCCTAACTAAGTTCCCATCACTTTCCTTTACTAACCTTCCCATTTTCCTTCTAGATTATCATTCACATTTCATTGATAGTTCTCTTGTCTTCCAAAATTAATCACATTTCAATTGTATTGATCTAATGTCCAATATGATTCTCTTTCAACTAATCTAACACTAATATAACGAGAATGATCGAAGCATCATTTGGCAACCACTATGCGTCGGTAAGAGTCCTCAATGGTAGACACAACTCAAGTGAGATCTAGGATTATAAGATATGATTTTTAACTCAAACTATAGTCGGATCTACCTCCTTCACTAACCACCTCCCGGAACTCCCCTTATACAACAAGACGAGTAACCAACTCGAGTAATCGACACTTATTAGCCACTCGCGTTAATCCTATGATACAATGCAAAGACCGGACTACCACATGCATATCTCAGAAGGCGGCACCTAGCGGCAACCTGGTAAGAATCTCGGGGTGACATCGAGGACTATGCATCACATAGTCAACACAGCTGGAGGCGAGATCATCTACTCTTCTACCCGGGGCTCCAAGGGTGCTATCTCATCCCTTTGCGACGTCTACTCCTCTACCCAGGGTGACACATGAAACTGCATCGTGTGCATCACAATTTTCAACACGGGAGAGTACCTCGACAATAGAGACCACCAAAGCACAAAAAAATGCTGGGAAAGGGTTCCAATCGTGGCACAACCATATGTCATACGTATTCAAAGTACTTAGATTGGAATAGATTTAACATTGATCAATGCTTTCACTTTGTTATCCAATTTCATTCCTTATTCAATTAGTATTCATATCATCTACCATGATTCATTGTTTAACCACTTATGATTTAGTTGCAAAAGGTCTCACTATAGTTAGGTAATTAACTTATTTAGATGACTAACATATTCTAATGTAATGTCTCTTTACATCGATCAGACCACTTTTATGGTTGATCAAAATCGTAGACCACGAGTTGGTGTTATAATTTG
This sequence comes from Ottelia alismoides, assembly GCA_037367405.1. Classification (NCBI taxonomy): domain Eukaryota; kingdom Viridiplantae; phylum Streptophyta; class Magnoliopsida; order Alismatales; family Hydrocharitaceae; genus Ottelia; species Ottelia alismoides. The sequence continues at coordinate 531,084 of JAZKJV010000679.1, forward strand.
GTGTCCAACTTTTTGTTTCAGATTTCAAAGTAAATTAGATGCGTGGATAGAACATTCAAGAAGGAGAAGTTTGAATTATATTTCATATTTTTTGGATTACAAAAACCCTCGGAAAACGAAATTGAATGCGACGGGTGGTTCGATTTCGTGTTCGATTTTTTGTCTCCAATTTCAAAACAAATTATATGCTTGTATAGAGCATGGAGCAAGGATAAATGTGACCTAAGTTTCATATTTTTCAGATCATCAGATCTATCAAAGGTCATGACAGAAATCGATGGTACGATCTGAAATTTGATTTTGCATGTACGATCTCCGATGATCTAGACATCAGCTCGACATGAAAACTACGAATATGTTGTGTACGAAAGACGTGCAACCTAACAAGAAGGCGGGAAACCAAAATTCATACATTTGGTGGTCATTCCCTAGATACTCCTCCACCCCGAAATCTAAAATTTCGAGGTGCTTAGCGTTAAACCATGCTAGCACAGTGCGGACCTCAATCGTCCTCTTCGAAACAATGCCTTCATATCGCTGATCGGAGGTCGAAAAAGTCAGTGGTGGCGGAGGTCCGACGATGGGTGTGGATAAAGTGACTAAGTGGTTCAACCACTTATCCTTTATATAGGCTTATGTTCGCGGCTCAAAAACCGTAAACCACTGTATTTTACACACAACTTTCGCACGCTGTGTCCATTTTTTATGTTCTTGAACTTGTTAGAAAGGTCTTGAAAGAGTACTACAAGATAGAGATCTTATTTGTGCATTTTGAATAATGGATCAGATCAGAAATTAAGTTTTAATATTTTTAGTATTTCAGGATTTCACATTATAAAAATCTCAAAGGAATTTTTATCCAAGAACTTAAGTATAAGGTGTACCCTGCCTTTGATCTCTATAGATTGTGTGTTTCTATTGTACGAACACAAAAATCTCAGAGAAAGTGAAACCCATAAAAAAATTCAAAGAAAGTGAGACCCATAAAAATCTCAAAGAAAGTGAAACCCATAAAAATTTCAAATAGAAACAGACCATGATTTCGATTTAATACCTGCAAATAGTTGAGGGTACTTCTCCCTCATGTTTGCTTCAGGCTCCCACGTAGTCTCCTCCACATTATGGCTTTTCTAGAGGACCTTTATTAGGGAAATCTCATTCTTTCGCAACTGTTTCACTACTCAGTCTAATATATGCACTAAAGCCTAAGAAAAGAAAAGATTCGACTCGACAACCAAGTTCTCGCGTGATATCACATGTCTGGGATCTCTGACATACTTGCGCAGGTTCAACACATGAAATACATCACGAATACCCTCAAGGTATGGGGGAAGTGCTACTCTATAATCAACCTTCCCCACACGAGCCAGAATCTCAAATGGGCCAATAAACTTCGGTGGTAGCTTGCCTCAAGCACCAAATCTCTATACCCCCTTCATCAGAGATACTCTTAAAAAAAGAAATGAAATCCCCAAACTGAAATAAGGTATTCTTAGATATGTAGAATTACGAAAAACTTATGTTTTAAAGCTCAAGGTTGATATATGAAACCTAAAATTCGAGGTCTCGTCATCGACGATCCACATAACTCTTCTACCGACTCTGAGATGTCAGCAACTTCTGCCTTGCTGTCTCAAATGCTCTAGCTGTCTCCTCAATGATCTCAATAGTGTCAAGAGTACTATCTCCCACCTGCCACAAACTCAATGGTGCAGTGCATCGACGCCCGTATAGTGCCTCAAATGGTGCCATGTCGATGCTGGAATGAAAGCTGTTGTTGTATGTGAATTTTGCCGAAGGGAGATGATTCTTCTAGGATCCCTTCCCCTCCATTGCACAAGCATGAAGTAAATCCTCAAGTTTACGAATGGTCCTCTCGGATTGTTCATCTGTCTGGGGGTGATATGCAGTATTGAGATGCAACTCAGTACGCAATGCCCTCATGAACTTTCCCCGTAAATGTGAGGTGAAACGTGAATTTCTATCTGAAATCACATCCTTGGGAATCTCATACAATATGACTACATATTGAATGTAGAGTCTGTCAGGTTGTGCTGGTATCTAAGTCATGCTAACTAGAATGAAATGGGATGACTTAGTCAAGCAGTCACCAATCACCCAAACTGTATCCTTACCACTTGTAGTGCGCGGTAATGCCGTAATGAAATCCATAGAAATGCTCTCCTACTTTCATACATGAATGAAAAGAGGCTCAAGTAAACCAGGAGGGTGTTGATACTCTGCCTTCATGAGGTATGCTTATCGTTTGTAGTGCACCTGGAGAGTCTTTGGCAGGCTCAAATCCGACCCAAGAGGGGTACATTGAGCTTCAAACATGCACAGAAAGATGCCAGGGCTCGAGGCGATGGTTCTCGACCCAGATTGAAGCTGGACCGCATAATAGATGAGGTGGGAGGAGGGGCTCCGACATAAGGCGGAAGAGGGGCCCCGAATCGCTGATTGGACCACGATCGAGGGATCTAAATGGTGGTTATGATGAAGCACGTGTTGAGGAACGGAGTGGCATGAACATCAGAGACGGAACATGGCTAAATCACGGTTGAATGGATGGATCCCTAGCGACTCTGGAAAATGAACAAATTGGTCATTTAGCTAACTTAATGCATTAAAACCTAAACTAATTGCAGGAATGAAAAGGCGATAAAGAAAACTATGTGAAAAAGGTAAAGGGCACAACTCTTATACCTGCGTTGAAGTAGGGAGAAGGATGACCACAGGGCCACCATGGGTGCACCTTCCTCCTCCATCCACTTCAGACCTCAGAGGACCTCCCCCTGTCATTGGGATGCTCCCTAGGCCGAAGTCGAAGGGATTTAGGCTTGGAAAATGTCCAAATTCGATCAAGGAGGATGAAGGTTTTATTTATAGACAGAGTTAGGCACCCTTATTGACCTAGGGTTTGGGAGGGATTCGATCTTTGTACAAGGGATCGACAGATAATGTGAAGATCACTGATGATTGGTAGATCTTGGCGTGGAGAAACGATGAAAAGGCTCAATGGATCGAGCAGAAAAAATGACAGAAAAGTGGGGACTCAACATCTCTGACAAGTCAGAGACGCTGGAGGGCTAGCTGACCGGAGGTCAACAAAAGGGAGGCACTGGTTAGTCCACGTGGACCAACCAAAAAATGTAAGGAGGAAATTCCCTGTAAAATACATAGTTATAGTAAATGATTTATTTAATTTTAGGTCATGAAATAAAAAATATTTGTTATTTTATATAGTTTTTAATCATGATTTTTATTTATTTTATGAGGTTATTTATTACAAGTTATTATTTACAAGTATACTTATAGGTATATTTACATATACAATAGTTATTTTATTTTTATTTGTATTTTAACTTTTATTATTTTATGTTCATAATTTTTATATTTATAACTTATTTTTATATACGTAAATATATTTTTGTTATATTTTTCTAGTATATATGTATACTTAAATAAATAGAGGTATATAACATATAGGTATGAGTATAGGTATTTTACCTATGTATTTTGTATATTATTTTATTCTAGTGTTCTTTGATTTTATTTTATCCTTATATTTTTAATAGAATATAACTAATATTTACAAGGATAAAATAGATAAAGAAATAAATAACAAAATTTCACCTTTATTTATATACAGGTTAAGTATAGGTATTTTACCTATATATTTTTATTCACATGTTTATTTTCTTTTCTTTTTGATAAATTTATTCTATTCTGCTTATGTATATATGCTACATATATTATTTACACATTTATAAAAATATAAAGTAATATAAAAGATAAATAATGAATAAAATGAATATTTTATTCAGGTATATTGTATAATGGGGGTCAAAACCTAACATTTGCATCTTAACTCCAAATTGAATGAAACCACCTTCATTAAATAGCTTATTAAACATTATATTCAAGTAAAGATGATTTTATACACTTTAAGTTTTTATTGAGGAGATACGGGTCTAGGAAGTTTGGGTTTTGGCCTTTTATTAAGAGTATAAAATAAGCAATATTTATTATTTTTATATGAAATCAAATTTGTATTTTTACTTGTATTTTTATCTATAGCTTTCATGTTGAGGGTTTTATTATTTGAAGTATAAATAATAAAGAATAAAATAAGGCCCAAAACTTAATTATTGATGAATAAAAGAATGTGATTTTAATTGTATTTTTGGTCCTTATCTTCCTCTACTTCATTCCTTGTTAACCTAACCAATTCTTGACTTGGTATTGTGGTTTAGGATCATAAAATACCATTGGCATTTTATTCTTTTTTCTTTTCTTTATTATATAATTTTGGTTTTAAAAATAGTATCTTATATAATATTTATTTAACAAAGAATAAATGTCAATTTGTATAAGTTAATGCTATTTACATGCATTAGGTAGGGTTTTTAAGGCCAAAATGTTAGAATAAAGGTGATGAAGTAGAGATTCATCACCCCCTATACTTACCTTTGCTAGTCCCTAGCAAACATTTATGCACTAAGTACTTAAAAATAAAATAAAGAAAAGAAAAGAGATTTTTACACCCATAACCCTGAGTAATTCTGCAATTACATTCATAACCCTGCATAATCGTGAATTACACTTAGGCCCCTGAATAAATACGCCATTTTACATTCATAACCTTAGGGCATGTTTGGTAGGAGAATAGGCCCTGGAATAAGGGGTCAATTCTCCTCCCGACACGATTTCCAGTGGTACGACTATTCCCCATTATTCTATCTTATTTCACTCTTATTCCTATCTTTATCTCACCTTACCTACCTTTATTTCACCTTATTCTCCTTATTTCTATCCTCCAGCCGAACGGAGAATAGACCCTTATTTCCCTTATTCTCCATCCTTATTCCTGCTTATTCTCCTACCGAACGGGCCCTTAGTTAGTTTAGTTCATTAACTCAACTAGAAGATTGAGTTAATCTAATCGATCCACAATCTAACGATTGACTTTAACCCAAAGTTAAAAAGAATAAGAAAAAAATCATATCCTTTCTTCCTCCTGCACATCCCACCCCTACCGCCAACCACCTCTTCCCCTTCCTCGTCTATCCCCTTCCCAGTCGCTCTTCCTCCTCCAGCACGCCCCTCCTCTGCTGCCCTTCCTCCTCCATTGCACCCCCCTCGCCTGCCGAAGCCCCTCTCCCGCTGCCTTTCCACCTCCAGTACGTCCCCTCTCCCGCCGAACCTCCTCCCCTTCCTCCTCAAGAACCCCCCTGTGCCATACTCCTCCTCCACCATGCCCCCCTTGTCGCCCTTCCTCCTCCAGCATGCCACTCGCCCACCACCCTTCCTCCTCCAGCACGCCCACCTTCCCTTGCTGCTGCTACCACTGCTCATTTGAGCATTCACCTGCTGCTTACTATATTCTGATCGTACATATCATCCAACAAAATCTGAAAATCTGATAAATCCCGCTCCAAGTGTTGCATGCTGCTTTGACAGATTGCTAGCATGATCCACCAATGCAAGCTCCCAATCCGCCTTCCCGTTCTTGGTAGCCGTGTCTATCACACAGATTTCACCTCCGGTTCATCACCGGAAGAAGAGAATACTCCTAGAGGGACTTCTCCCAAGATTTCTTCATAGAGTATGTGCTACATGTGCGGATGAATGATCAAGTTCATCATGATCCACTCCTAAGTTCAGATGACGCTCTCTACACCGAGCTCTCGGATTTGCTAATTTGTTGAAAGTATCCTCTAGCAAATAGGAGAAGAAAAAGAAGATTCAACACCAAAGTATTGGTTCGGTGTCAACTTGGATGGACTATTGCCCTTCTTCTTGAAGAGGATCAAGAGCAATATTATGAAAGAGATGAGTATGATTGAGAAAGTGAGGTAGAGAGGAGTCTCGTTGGAGTGCCCCACCTCCACGGGGCGATAACATTGGTCACACCTTCACCGATGGAATAGAGCGAGATCATTTAGTGGCAACACTGCATCTGCAATAGTTGATACACATGGTAGAATAGTATGAACTTTTGTATGAATTCAAACATATATGTAAACTCACTTCATAGGAAGAAGCGTATTTTTGTATATCTATGCGTGTTTTAGTATGGAAATGCTCTCTGTTATATATATCTATGTGTGTTTTGTATTGTAGTAGAGGGCTCAAGTATGATTCGTCGCAAAGCGCTCCTTGTAGGATAAACGACGTTTTGGTATATATGTGTCAGTTTTAGTATAAATGTGCTCTCTGTTGTATGGAATGATCCACTTTTGTATGTCAGTGCACGTTTTGGTATGGAAGAGGCTCTACTTGGATAAATGGTTTCTTGGTATATATGTGCTTGTTTTGGTATATATGTGCGAGTTTTAGTATAAATGTGCTCTCTGTTGTATGAAATGGTCTACTTTTGTATGTAGGTGCACGTTTTAGTATGGAAGAGGCTATACTTGGATAAATGATTTCTTAGTACATATGTATGTATTTTGGTATATATGTGCAAGTTTTAATATAAATGTGCTCTCTGTTGTATGGAATGGTCCACTTTTGTATGTCGGTGCACGTTTTGGCATGGAAGAGGCTCTACTTGGATAAATGATTTCTTGGTATATATGTGCGTGTTTTGGTATATATGTGCGAGTTTTAATATAAATGTGCTCTCTGTTGTATGGAATGGTCCACTTTTGTATGTCGGTGCATGTTTTGGCATGGAAGAGGCTCTACTTGGATAAATGGTTTCTTGGTATATATGTACGTGTTTTGGTATATATGTGCGAGTTTTAGTATAAATGTGTGCTCTCTGTTGTATGGAATGGTCCACCTTTGTATGTCGGTGTACGTTTTGATATGGAAGAGGCTCTACTTGGATAAATGGTTTCTTGGTATATATGTGCGTATTTTGGTATATATGTGCGAGTTTTGGTATGGAAGAGGCTCTACTTGGATAAATGGTCTCTTGGTATATATGTGTGTATCTTTGTATATATATATATATATGCGAGTTTTGGTATGTTCGTGCTCTCTGTTGTATGAAAGTGTCTACTTTGGTATATATGTGCGTGTTTTAGTATGGAAGAGGCTCTACTTGGATAAATGGTCTCTTGGTATATATGTGTGTGTTTTTGTATATATATGCGAGTTTTGGTATGGTCGTGCTCTCTGTTGTATGGAAATGTCTACTTTGGTATATATGTGCGTGTTTTAGTATGGAAGAGGCTCTACTTGGATAAATGGTCTCTTGATATATATGTGTGTGTTTTGGTATATATGTGCGAGTTTTTGTATGGTCGTGCTCTCTGTTGTATGGAAATGTCTACTTTGCTATATATGTGCGAGTTTTGGTATGGAAGAGGTTCTACTTGGATAAATGATTTCTTGGTATATATGTGATTTTTTTGTATATATGTGCGAGTTTTGGTATGTTCGTGCTTTCTGTTGTATGGAAATGTCTACTTTGGTATATATGTGCATGTTTTTGTATATATGTGTGAGTTTTGGTACGAATAGGATTTTGTATCGGATTCTTCGTCGTGTGAGTTTTGGTATGAATATAACCGTTTTTGTATATATATGTGCGAGTTTTGGTGGTCAATATATCCGCTTTTGTATATCCGCTTTTTGCTTGTGTTTTCGTCAAGTTTAGATCACTGATGTTGGAATCATGTTCTAGAGGTACTTCAAAATGTTTGGTCAAAATGCCGACATGCTCGCTGGGGGATGCATAATCCACATGCTACGCGAGCTTCATGGCAACACACTGCTCCACGAAGAGCGACACCATCCACATGAATACAATGAAGTAGAGTATGGTGCACAACCATATGGGCAGCAACCTCATCTTTTTGCATGAATTCAATTCAATATACAAAATCTTCATTTTCATAAAAAAGTCTCTTTCTCCGCATTGCATAAGAAAGAAGAAAACTCCATACAAAATTTCTCTCATATATATAAAAGAGGACTTCCAACTAGATTTTAGTTCAATATGCAAACATTTTTGCACTTATAAAAAATTCTCAGTATCGTCGAATATCCTCAAAACTACCACAATGTAGATCTGTGAACAAAATCATAATAGAATGCAGGTGATGTCGAGCTCGCGGTAGGTGCGTCGAAGATGATAGAGATGGCGGAGCATAAGAGGTCGTTGGTGGTGGTGTCGATGCAGGCGATGGTGAAGTCGAGAAGGAAGATCTATGCGAGGGGCTTCGGGTCCGAGATCGCCACCTCCATCTTCACACATGCTCGTTCTCATTTGGGGGGAGTAAGGAGTCGGGAGATAGGAGAGGGCACGTCTGGCGGCGACAGGACTTGGGGTCGGGGAAGGACGGGCTCTGGCTGCAAGAGCCTTAGGAGAGAGGTTGGCGACGAGCGGGCTGGGGACGGGGAAGGAACTCTGGCAGCGAGAGGGCACCCAGCGTCGACGAAAGCGATCTGGTGGCGATAGGGTCGGGAACGAGTCGAGAGGGTAGGGATTCCAACGGAGAGAGGAGTCAGGGAGGAGATGTGGCAGCCGTTGGATTTTCCGGAGACACGTGGCGCACATCCGTTAATTGCAGCAGAGTCTGCTGCAATTAACTTACTGCAGACGATCCGAACCCTATTCACATTCGGGTTCGGATCGTCTGCAGTAAGTTAATTGCAGCAGACTCTGCTGCAATTAACGGATGTGCGCCACGTGTCTCCGAAAAATCCAACGGCTGCCACATCTCCTCCCTGACTCCTCTCTCCGTTGGAATCCCTACCCTCTCGACTCGTTCCCGACCCTATCGCCACCAGATCGCTTTCGTCGACGCTGGGTGCCCTCTCGCTGCCATAGTTCCTTCCTCGTCCCCAGCCCGCTCGTCGCCAACCTCTCTCCTAAGGCTCTTGCTGCCAGAGCCCGTCCTTCCCCGACCCCAAGTCCCGTCGCCGCCAGACGTACCCTCTCCTATCTCCCGACTCCTTACTCCCCCCAAATGAGAACGAGCATGTGTGAAGATGGAGGTGGCGATCTCGGACCTGAAGCCCCTCGCATAGATCTTCCTTCTCGACTTCACCATCGCCTGCATCGACACCACCACCAACGACCTCTTATGCTCCGCCATCTCTATCATCTTCGACGCACCTACCGCGAGCTCGACATCACCTGCATTCTATTATGATTTTGTTCACAGATCTACATTGTGGTAGTTTTGAGGATATTCGACGATACTGAGAATTTTTTATAAGTGCAAAAATGTTTGCATATTGAACTAAAATCTAGTTGGAAGTCCTCTTTTGTATATATGAGAGAAATTTTGTATGGAGTTTTCTTCTTTCTTATGCAATGCGGAGAAAGAGACTTTTTTATGAAAATGAAGATTTTGTATATTGAATTGAGTTCATGCAAAAAGTTGAGGTTGCTGCCCATATGGTTGTGCACCATACTCTACTTCATTGTATTCATGTGGATGGTGTCGCTCTTCGTGGAGCAGTGTGTTGCCATGGAGCTCACGTAGCATGTGGATTCTGCATCCCCCAGCGAGCATGTCGGCATTTTGACCAAACATTTTGAAGTACCTCTAGAACATGATTCCAACATCAGTGATCTAAACTTGACGAAAACACAAGCAAAAAGCGGATATACAAAAGCGGATATATTCACCACCAAAACTCACACATATATACAAAAACGGTTATATTCATACCAAAACTCACACGACGAAGAATCCGATACAAAATCCTATTCGTACCAAAACTCACACATATATACAAAAACATGCACATATATACCAAAGTAGACATTTCCATACAACAGAAAGCACGAACATACCAAAACTCGCACATATATACAAAAAAAATCACATATATACCAAGAAATCATTTATCCAAGTAGAACCTCTTCCATACCAAAACTCGCACATATATAGCAAAGTAGACATTTCCATACAACAGAGAGCACGACCATACAAAAACTTGCACATATATACCAAAACACACACATATATATCAAGAGACCATTTATCCAAGTAGAGCCTCTTCCATACTAAAACACGCACATATATACCAAAGTAGACATTTCCATACAACAGAGAGCACGACCATACCAAAACTCGCATATATATACAAAAACACACACATATATACCAAGAGACCATTTATCCAAGTAGAGCCTCTTCCATACTAAAACACGCACATATATACCAAAGTAGACACTTTCATACAACAGAGAGCACGAACATACCAAAACTCGCATATATATATATATATATATACAAAGATACACACATATATACCAAGAGACCATTTATCCAAGTAGAGCCTCTTCCATACCAAAACTCGCACATATATACCAAAATACGCACATATATACCAAGAAACCATTTATCCAAGTAGAGCCTCTTCCATATCAAAACGTACACCGACATACAAAGGTGGACCATTCCATACAACAGAGAGCACACATTTATACTAAAACTCGCACATATATACCAAAACACGTACATATATACCAAGAAACCATTTATCCAAGTAGAGCCTCTTCCATGCCAAAACATGCACCGACATACAAAAGTGGACCATTCCATACAACAGAGAGCACATTTATATTAAAACTCGCACATATATACCAAAACACGCACATATATACCAAGAAATCATTTATCCAAGTAGAGCCTCTTCCATGCCAAAACGTGCACCGACATACAAAAGTGGACCATTCCATACAACAGAGAGCACATTTATATTAAAACTTGCACATATATACCAAAATACACACATATGTACTAAGAAATCATTTATCCAAGTATAGCCTCTTCCATACTAAAACGTGCACCTACATACAAAAGTAGACCATTTCATACAACAGAGAGCACATTTATACTAAAACTCGCACATATATATATACCAAAACAAGCACATATATACCAAGAAACCATTTATCCAAGTAGAGCCTCTTCCATACCAAAACGTGCACTGACATACAAAAGTGGATCATTCCATACAACAGAGAGCACATTTATACTAAAACTGACACATATATACCAAAACATCGTTTATCCTACAAGGAGCGCTTTGCGACGAATCATACTTGAGCCCTCTACTACAATACAAAACACACATAGATATATACAACAGAGAGCATTTCCATACTAAAACACGCATAGATATACAAAAATACGCTTCTTCCTATGAAGTGAGTTTACATATATGTTTGAATTCATACAAAAGTTCATACTATTCTACCATGTGTATCAACTATTGCAGATGCAGTGTTGCCACTAAATGATCTCGCTCTATTCCATCGGTGAAGGTGTGACCAATATATGTTATCGCCCCGTGGAGGTGGGGCACTCCAACGAGACTCCTCTCTACCTCACTTTCTCAATCATACTCATCTCTTTCATAATATTGCTCTTGATCCTCTTCAAGAAGAAGGGCAATAGTCCATCCGAGTTGACACCGAACCAATACTTTGGTGTTGAATCTTCTTTTTCTTCTCCTATTTGCTAGAGGATACTTTCAACAAATTAGCAAATCCGAGAGCTCGGTGTAGAGAGCGTCATCTGAACTTAGGAGTGGATCATGATGAACTTGATCATTCATCCGCACATGTAGCACATACTCTATGAAGAAATCTTGGGAGAAGTCCCTCTAGGGCAGGAGATCCGGCAGGACAACTTGGCCAAGATGTGCCATACCTCAAGGCGGTGGTAATGGAGATGCTACATCGTAACCCTCCCATCATACTCATGTGTGTGAGTTTGCACCACAATGGAGGGGCGGAGGCACGGCGAGGGGGGTTCGCGTCAAGGAAGATGGACCACAGAGGGGGAGGCCTGGACACGTTGATGTGCGATGGATGTTGTAGGCGTGGCGAGGAGGATGCGTGGTAGAGTGAGTAGGCACGACGACGAGGATGTGTTGTGGATGGAGGAGGCACGGGGAGGTAGATGCACAACGAAGGAGAGAGGCATGGTGAGGAGGACGCACGACGAGGGGGTGGGCGTCGGGGGATTGGGATGAGGAGGGTTTGAGGAGGAGGGTGTCGGGAGAGAAGGGGGTTGGATTGATGTATTTTCCAAACCGTTAGATCGTTTGTTGCTACGTGGCGTGCATCCGTGAGTTGCAGCAGAGTCTGCTGCAACTCACTTACTGCAGACGATCCGCTCCCTTCACATTCCCCGCACCTGGAGCTGAGAAGAGCACCAATGGAGAGGAATGCACCAATGTCATGAGGTCCAAGACCTTATTGTTCAGCAGGTCTGTGGCCTTATAAATCACTCCATAATGGTTGAGATCCCTCTATGGTTGGCTAAAACTTATGCTCTCGTAACTCGGCAATGAGCTGTCAGATAAAGACCCCTATTCTTCTCTGATCTCTTCTGAGCTGACCAATTTCTGCGATGAGTGGAAGCAAGCGGTGGACAGGCTCCCTGATACGGTTGCGGTAGAAGTGATCAATAGCTTCGTGAATGTAGTGCATTCAATATCCTTAAAATTGAAAGAGGAGTTGAAGATCAAGAAGCGTGTTGAAGCATACTCTAAGGAGCTCGAGAAGAAGATACTGACATTATACGAAACATTGAACGGAAGTACTACCGATCATACTCGATGGTTGGCATGGGATTTCCCGACAGAGGTTTTGACGACAATGGCCAGGTCTTTGATGCCCATGATCCACTGATTGAGAAAAAGACGGAGATCGCAACTTGCAGGAGGAAAGTCGACGATGAGATGGCGAGGCATGACAGAGCAATCTGGGTGCCGAGTTGTTCCAGGCAATGGCAGGGTTCTCCGCCTCTCATCTTCTTTCTCGTGCGCACCTCTATGCAGAAGTCCTCGCAGCAGTGCCACCCTTCTGATAGTGGTGCTCGACATGATGCAGAAAGTGGAGCATTGCATGGTGGTGGAGGTCGTGGACGACCGTGAGGAAGCAGCGAACCTCGTCACGACTCTCGCGATTTGTCCTTTTCTTGATTCCATTGTTTGTTGTTAAACTTATATTGTAATCAATGGCATCTTTTGCAAATATGATTTAGTTTAAAGAGTAAAATGGTTAAAATTTGACGTATTTCATCAAAAATAACGGAGAGAATGGACATAGGTGAACACATAGTCATATTGTGTAAGAGTTAACCATTACTCAGGGTTCTTCATGTAATTCGCGATTACACGGGGTTATGAATATAATTGCGGAATTATTCAGGGTTATGGGTGTAAAAATCCCAAAAGAAAAAGAAATAAAGTGGATTGATTTTAATGCTTGAACCTATCTTAACAAAAATCAAAGTTTGGAGCTTAAGTCGGACCATTGGAATTTAAGTGCGGTCGGAACCTTATTGGGAAACAGACTTGAAACTCAACAACGTCTAGAAACCACAACCCTCTGCTCAAGTCTCCTCAATAGCCTGGTCAGAATAGATCAACTCATACGCAAACCTTTATGACTATGAGTCTATCTTGGACAGTGTGAACTATGGCTCGTCTCTGCTGAAGCGGTAAAGTCAGTCTTCTCCAACATGGTGACCCTAATTCCCCAATTCAGCAACTCTTCCCTCGAGAAGCGGGGTATTCCCTTCCAAGTTCAAGTACATCTAGCTCAAGAAGAGGAGGTGTAGAGAAGAATGGTCGGTAGCCAGTATAGCTACCTATCCTCGTGCGTTTGCTTCGATATACTCTATTTAGGTTGTCAAGACAACATTGAGCTAGGTCTTGTGGTTCCCAAAGAATTAAGTCAACTAGATCTGAAGCGTATCAATTCCAGTTCCTTTAAGATTCATGTGATTAAGTAGATTAAGGTCCAACCAAGCTTCAATCTTCGGACATCCTTTGGACTAGTTCAATTATCAATTTCAATCCGAAAAATACGAATGCTATGCACAATGCAAGGACATATTTTTGTGATGCATTTTTCTCATTTTAAAATTTTTATGGATTTTTGAAAAGTTTTGCAAATTTTTTATAAAGGTTTTGAAAATATTTTGCAATTTTTTATAGATGTTTGATTTTGCATAATTTTAGGGATTTTTAAAATAAGGGTTAGTAGAAGGCTTATGTGCATATATTTACACGGAAGCGAGTCTATTATATATAAGAATTAGGATTTGAAGGATTTACAAATTGGGTGTTAGTATTTTTTATAGGTATATGGATATATACAGTTTGTAAAGAATTTTAGATGATGTATATATTCCTTAAAAGAATTCTGAAAATGATTTTATAAACAATTTTGAAAATTGTAGTTAAAATAATTTTTACAAGCATTTTTGTACAAACATTTGAAAACTATTTTGCAAAGTTTTTTCAAATAGTATATATAGATTTTTTAAATAATTTTGCTACCATTTTCAAAATCATTTACAAATTGATTTTCAAAATATTTTATTTTAAACAAAGAAAACAAATTTTTACAAGTAAAATACAAAGGTTGAAAACATTTTACAAAACATTTTCCAAACAGATTTCAAAAGATTTTTCACATAGATTTTCAAACTATTTTTCAAACATTTTGCAAAATATTTTACCTGATTTATTAATCAATATGTACAAAAGGAATTGAGGAATAATATGCATCTTTTTATTGGTTGATTTAATGAATTGTATATGTATATATAATATTTTAGACATATTATTTAAAAATACTAAAGTACGAGTTATAACTAAAGTATATACAAAGTATATACTTAGCTTGGGCTATGTCTTCATAGATCAAAGAAAAAAAGAGAAGACATAACTCCTACTGAGTATAAAGAAGTCCAAGTAATAAAAGATAAAGGAATGAATGAATGAGAAGTCGACCATACCCCCTATATTTAAGATGAAATAATCCTAATGTACACAAGGCAGGGATGGTCGAGGGTTGGAATGAACAAATTATGACTCGGTCTGTCTCCCCTTATACTTACGGCAAGATATCTCTAAATATAGACATGAATATAGACAAGAGAGGAGACATATGATGAGACAAGGAATGAACATGTGAAGTCACTCATCCCTCCTACACCTAGGATGAAACATATCCTAAGTATAAAGGCAGTGAATGCAGAAGACAGAAGAAAATAGAAAATACAACAGAAGATAAGAAAACTAGAGGAAAAGTTTTTGAGGAACATTATCTGAATCTTTCGATGCTGCTGATGTTGTGGAGGCTTCTGTATTGCATATCACTTGAACTGAGTCGACAATGACCAAAAAAGTATCATGCTCAAGGTATGGCTTTAGTAACTAACCGTTGACGACGAAGGGTTGTGTTCAACTGACAAATCTGATATCGTGATGCTTCCGTTGTCACACACTTCTTTCACTCTGAATGGCGTTGTTATTCTTTAATTTGCCCGGAAATATTTTCAACTTTACATCAAATAACCACGTTTTCTGTCCAGTCTCGAAGGTCTTTCGTCTGATGTGTCGGTCATGCCAGCGTTTAACCTTCTCCTTGTACATCAAGGTGATGATAAGCATAGTTTCAGAATTCCAAGAGCTTGTTTAGATCCTCTTTCCTTTGCTGACCACCTTTTCATGGGTCTAGATTGCAAATGTGTGATTGCCCACAATGATTTGTGAATCAATTCCAGGGGCAGATGACACGGCTTTCCATATACAAGATGGTAGGGTGACATGCCCAATGGGGACTTGTAAGTGGTCATGTTAGCTTAAACGACAGAGTCCAAGAGTTGGGACCAATTCTTTCTGTTCGGCTTAACAAGCTTCTGCATGATCGTCTTGATTTCCCTGTTTGATAATTCTGTCATGCTATTGGTCTGGGAATGATAAGGAGACACACCTCGATGCTCGATGCCTTACTCCTTCGTTAATTTTATGACCTCTTTATTAATGAAGTGATTACCCGCATCTGATATAAGAATCTTCGGAATCCCGAACAACGAAATGATGTTCTCTCTCAAAAACTGACAAACTGTACGACTGTCTGCAGCTCGGGCAAGGATAGCTTCAACCCAACATCTCACATAGTCAACGACAAGAAGAATGTGCTCATCCACCACTGTTGGGGAAGGACCCCATGAAATCGATGCCCCAAGCATCAAATACATATGAAAACTGAATGAACTTCAAGGGCATGGAATCTTTAGCTGTAAGGGTGCCTCCCAATCTCTGACAGTTAGTGCAACGCTTGACGTATGCTGCGGCATCCTTAATAATTGTAGGCCACCAGTGGCCACACTGCAATACTTTCACTGTTTGTTTAGTCTTCAGAGTGGTGCCCACCAGATTCAAGCAAGTGACGATGCTCGAGGACACTATGATGCTCCTTTTGAGGAATACACCGTCACCAAATGCAATCTTCTCCTTTCGTGAACAGAAGTGGGTCTTCCCATAGGTAATAATGGATTTGGGAAAATAACTTGTCCTTTTTGATCTTCATCCAATCTTGCGGGACTACCCAGAAACGAGGTAGTTCATAATATTAGTATACCACGGGAGTGAATACATGGCAAGAATCAATTCGTCCGGGAAGGTATCTATGATAGGCACACTGCTCAGCAGAGGCTCTTGCTGCTCAATTATAAAGAGATGATCTTCTACCACATTCTGAACTCCTGGTTTATCCTTGATTTCCAAATCGAACTCCTGGAGGAGAAGGATCCATCTGAGTAATCTAGTCTTTGCATCTTTCTTCTACTGTAAGTATTTGATAGCAGAGTGGTCAGTATAGATTATGACTTTAGATCCAAGTAGATAGGATCTGAACTTCTCGAGGGCGAAAACCACAGCCAGCAACTCTTTCTCTATGACATGTAATTTCTCTGAGCTTCATCTAATGTCTTGCTGGCACAGTGAATGGCATAGGGTACTTTATCTTACCTTTGTCCCAACACAACCCCTATTGCAAAGTCTGACGCATCCTTCATGATTTCAAAGGGGAGAGATCAATCTAGTGGCTGCAGGACATGAGCTTGAGTGATGAGCTCCTTTAACTGATTGAAAGAGAGGAGAACCTACTGATCAACATTAAACTCAGTCTCCTTGCAAAACAGCTTGGTTAGAGGTCGGGTGATGCAGCTGAAATCCTTAACGAATCATCCGTAGAATCCTATAAGCCCAAAATGACCTCACATTTCTGACAGTCTGAGGTGGTTCAAGGTTGGCAATTACATCACCTTTGCCGGGTCGACTTCCATGCCATGTTTGGAGACGATGTAACCCAACACAATCCATTCTGTGACCATGAAGTGACTCTTTTCCCATGATAGCACACGATTCACTTCTCTGCATTTCTGAAGTACTCTGTCCAGGTGCTTAAGACAAGCATCGAAACTGTCACCATAGACTAAGAAGTCATCTATACACACCTTGAGAAAACTCCCAACCATCTCGATGAAGACTGCAAGCATGCACCTCTAGAATGTGGTAGGTGCATTGCACATGCTAAAGGACATTCTCTTGAACGCATAAGTGCCGAACGGGCAAGTGAATGTAGTCTTCTCTTGATCTTCTGGGGAGATTGCCACTTGGTTGTACCCGAAATATCCATCTAGAATGCAGAAGAACTCATAGCCGGACAATCTTTCCATAACTTGATTAATAAATGGCAACGGTAAGTGATCCTTCTTTGTTGCTGCATTGAGGCATCGATAGTCAACACTTATGTGCCAGGATATCGGTACCCGAGTAGAAATCTTCTCTCCTTTGTCATTTGTGACTACCGTGAGCCTGGATTTCTTCGAAACTACGTGCAGGGGGCTCACCCATCTAGAATTAGAGATGGGGGTAAATGAAGTATGCATCACACTATTTCGTGATTTCTTTCATATCAACGTCCCGCAGGTTAGGGTTCAGTCTTCTCTAAAATTCTCAGGACGGTTTGGCATCTTCTTCCAAATAGATATAGTGTAAGCACAGAGAATGATTTATCCTGCGGAGGCCTGAAACGTGCCAACCAAGTGCCTTACGATTTTTCTCTAAAACCTCGGTAAGTCGAGATTCCTGCTCCGAAGTCAGCCTGTTTCTGATGATGACCGGATACATGTGTGCTTCACCCGCAAGGAAAGCATACTTAAGGGACAACAGATCTCATTGATATGAATTATTCAGCAGAAAATTAACTGAGAGAAAACTCACGAGTCTTCATGATTTTTTACCCTTCTACGTATAAGGGGAGAGTGGTTGGACCACTATGTAATCCTGTACTATATAGTTCTCTTCTTAATTACAGTTAGGGAGTTCTCATAAAATTCTTTGACCTTCTCTTCCACGATTGTTCTTGTATCATCCAATCGGCATTTCTCGTAAGTTACCACTCGTGTCTCCAAGCAAGAAGGAAAATTTTCAATAAGACTCAACCACTTGCAGACAAGAAAGTATAGGAGATAAACCGTGCCGTCTCTCACATTTCGTGGGCTCTTGGCAAAAGGAAAGAATGTACCCTTAACAATTTTTCGGAAAACAATGTGCTCTTATAGAATCCCATTAAATTTTGGACTTCCACATTGAGTTGTTCTCCTTCGATCATAAGGGCTCATTTTTCGGTGAGTTGCTTCATCAAAATTTGATTTTATAAGAGCCTATTTTTTTAAAGTTCTTTCACAAAAAAATCAATTCTATAAAAGTCCAATAAACAAATACTTTTTTTCCTAAATTAAATATCGAACAACATGTAAAAGTGAGCTCTTAAATTTTATAAGCTCTGAATCATGAATCATTGTACTCACAAACTACCCCCTCAAGAACGGCACTGGAGATAAACTGACATGAGATTGATCCAAACGAATCTGATCAAAATAGATTCGAAGATCACCCATCAATCCCAGCAGAATCAAAATCGGAAGAAGACCCTCGAATCCCCTCCACCTCCC